>BLKR01015406.1:0-74757 GCA_011170035.1 Teleogryllus occipitalis
TCGGGGAGAACGGTGTAATGGAAGCCTACTAAGGAAAAAATAAAATAAAAATGCCAAGGAAACAATTTTTGATAATATTGTTGTTAATCTAAGCTCTGTCATTTTTTATCTATAGAATATCTGAAACGAAAAGCAATCGGACACTTCTGTAGTGAGTAAAAGAAAAAAACAAACTGACTCGATTGGCTCTCAGTACCGGATGATGCGGGCATAGGGATCCCCCCACAGAGTAATGGGAGACGTAGCAAACATAATTCATACTAACGACGTAACTTAGGAGTCTTAACCCTAGTTCACAAAAGCGACCTGTACTAAGCGTTATTAAAAAGGCGTAGTCTGGCAGACTACTAAAGAAAAACTCATTTTTACCACGAAAGACAAGATGTAAAGGATTGAACACGTCTGATATGAAGTTACAAAATACATTTTAAAGGTTTTTATATACACCTAAATAACTTGACTCTCAAATCACACACTTGGTGCTCTCCACACATGGCTTTTGAGATGCGGTCGCAGTGGTACCTCATCATGCGACCTTTATTATGATCAACGTCGTCTCATATTATGATTGCTAAATGTTCAGAACAACTTAAATGCTACGACGAGGTATTCATTATTCATTTTCGTATTCATTATTCACAATATTGAGCAATATATCGCCAAAAATCTGACGTAATTACAAAGGCGTAGTCTACTGGACAACGCGTGCTGGAATACACCGGAAATATGCACGCGCACTAGCTTACGTGTATTTCACTGGCCAGTCACACAATGAAGGTACACAGAGTTTCAGAAACGGGGAGTGAGGGAAAGGGGGTGGGGAAGCTTTCGGCACTAGTTGCGTCGTCTGACAGACGGCGTCTTTGTAATGTAATCTAAGGGTTAATGAAATTGCAACCTAATACGATAGTGTCCACTCCTGTGAATCTACTAATTCATCATTTACGTTTTATACATTATAAATAAATTATTGTTTTCTAGCACAAAATTTGCAAATAAAAGACGTTCAACATTCCAAGCTGCAGAGTCCAGATGTGATACAGTTTACACTCTTTCGAGATATGACAGTGACATTTGATTATACGTCAGTGAAGCCAAGCAAATAAATGATTCTATATAGGAATCGTCACTTTGATTGTTAATGCAAATCGCTGAGCTCTCTGTGGAAGATTGTGACAAAGGGCTTGTACAGGTCCGTTTATGTGGTCTACCCTTCCTTGTTATCAGCGTTTGTTTTCCTTTTTTGTAGTAGAAAATTCGCATCTTTTCTTCGGCGAAACCTTGCCTTCTGCGATCTCGTTATTTCGTTGTTCCCTTTCTTCATAGAGTGTTTCGAAAGATGGAGCAATAGAAATCTCCAAATGCTGTTTCTTACGAGCATTTTTTTCTGGAGGGTTGGTAGCCTATTTTTGGCGTAAGGGAGATCGAGGACAAAATGTTTGTAAAGGAATTTTCACCTGCACTCTGGTGGTCTCTTCTTTTTGCAGAGGAGCACTACGTTCTTGAGCTTTAAATGAAGAAGGCTGTATTATCTGAATGGACGTTAGTTTTCATCCCCGTCCATTTTTTCGAAGGCCCCACCTCCGAGAAAATAGTCTGGGACGCACTGGCTGAAGTCTCAACTACAGTGTAGGGTTCATTCGTGGTTTGAACTACAAAGTCTTCCTTTCTAAAGATTGCAACATTTAAAGGTCAGATTCCTCTTGCTTTTAAAGCAGCTTTTCCTTGTTCTTCGGAAGTGATCTTAGAACATTCTTAATTAAAAGATCTCGGATATCCCGTATGGGGGTTATTCTTTTCAGCGGACCCGCCGTTTTGACAAAGAGATCACATTTCTTGTTGTAGGCCGCTTTTAAGGGTTCGTAAACTGTCAAACGATACGGTTGACTTGAGAGCTATTGCACTTTCATACGCAAGAGAACAGCACTGCGTACTACCAAGGCCGTAAAATATGTTGCTAAATGTTAGTAGGTGGTCCGCGAGCTTTTTTCTTGAGCTTCAAAAAACATGGTTGGCCTACCCAGGTCAGGACGTTTCAGAGCACCATTTCCATTTCACTTATAGCTCTGAACCGCTTCAAAGAAATGAAAGGTATTCCAAAAGATTTTGCAGCCCTAGAAACAGTTGAATCTTACAACATGCACTTCACAGCCGTGCCTAGTTCATGTAAAATGCACTTTGCCTTACCTGTGGCCCATGGTCTTTTTTGAATCTTACTCTGGAAACAAAATTAATCGCATTGTAATGAGTTTGTTTAATCGTGTTGTTATAATAACGAACGTGCACTGAAAACGAGCATGGGGTTATCAGAGCTAGACCCCAATTTCCCCTTTCTAACGGCTCTCATTACCTCGAACGATAACATTTTTCTTTACATTACAAAATGTAAAATAAAATAATTTGCACGTCTGATTTAACTTTATCTCGTTCAATTACACGAATCATGCAATAAATACAATTTATTAAGATCCCTGTACAAGCATGATAGCGAACTCACCGGCTTACGGCGGGCAGACGAAAATACACTGCATCTGTTAGGCAAACGGAGTGGGACTGCGACACCGCTCGTACTGAGGATAAATGAAGCACTATAGAGAACCTTCAACGCAATTTGCAGGTTTCTGGTGTGCAAACGTCAAATTAGTCAGTATAGACTCCTATTTACCCGTAGGTTTCTATTGACCCGTTCTCCCCTATGTCGTCAAAATAAGTTCACAGTAACAGATCACTGCTAAATTATTACACAAAGACACAAAACGTCATGATAATTTATCGTTTCTTATGTGAGGAAATTATATTCTAATGTTTGACATTATAATCGTTCAGTAGGTGGCTATGATCTCAAGCAGAGATCAGACAAGTGTCTTTTCATTTTACTACTACTACTTCTTATTTAAACTTCAGACAACATTTCTCTTATTCGGGAAAGGAGGGCTAAATGCAAGGCTAAATGAAGGTTGCTGAAACGTCATTCTTTGCACCTATCATGACTGCGTTGTGAACGAAACTGTGAAAAACCATATTCACGAACTTGGCAGTTTTAAAACATCCCGACCAATTCTTTCCGGCTGTCAAGAAGAATGTAAATGGAATAGCATCTCACCGATTCTTTTCGCGTGGCGCATCAACACACGGGTTCCTTAGTCAACTCCGGGTGCCCAAAGACCTTTAAATTCCTTGCAGCGAAAAGGTCAACCTCCCCACGGAAAGGTACAAATCGCATCTCCTGTCTATCGCTCCCCCAAATCACTTCCCGCGCAATGCGGCGTCGAGGGTGTCAGGAAAAACACGGTGGGTCGGTTCGCCAGTCAGCCAGCCTGCCCGCCACTACCCGCCCGCTCGTCCGTCCGTCCACGCCCGCCCGCTTGCCCCCGACCCCGCCCGCCCATTTGTCCCGCCCGCCCGTTCGCCCCGTCCGCTCGTCCGCCTACCCGCTCGCCCGCCGTTTGCCCGATCTCCCGTCCGCCCGATTACGCGTCCGCCCGATCACCTGTCCGCCCGATCACCCGTCCACCCGATCACCCGGCCGCCCAATCACTCGCCCATGTAACCGCCCGTTCGCCCGTCTACCCGCCCGTCCGCCCATCCGTCCGTCCATCCGCCCGCCTATCCGCCCGCCGATCCGCCCGCCGATCCGCCCGCCCATCCGCCCGCCCATCCACCCGCCCATCCGCCCGCCCATCCGCCCGCCCATCCGCCCGCCCATCCGCCCACACATCCGCCCGCTCATCCGTCCGCTCATCCGCCCGCCCATCCACCAGCCCGCTGACCGCTCGCCCGCCTGCGCGCCGTCACGTCCGCTCTGCGGTGTCGCGGCGCGCGCCTCGTTTGTTTGACATCCGCGCGAGCGATGAGCCGCGTGCAAGTCGATTCGCGCTCTCGCCAGTCGATGGGCGCGGGGTTGGAGCGCCCACTTGCGGGCGCGCCGCCCGCGCGATTAACTGTTGACGGACGGCCCGCAGTTATTTGCCGAGTGGCCGCCTCGTAAACAGGTTACGCGGGCGCGAGAGCGCGCTGGGCAGCGGCGGCCACCGACGGCGCCGCTGGCCCGGCCCACTCGTCACGCGGCGCTGCGGCGCGTTCTGCTGGCTGGCGCTATCGACGCGACTATTCATTGCGCGGGCCGCTGGCGCCGGGGCGGGCGGCCTTCTCTCAGACGTATCATTCTACGGAGAACGCTGCCCGGCATCTCGACCCCATTCAACGAAATATTAATTTTACTAATGATATTGTAGGGATTGGTTGCTTTTTCATAATCATTACATTAAAAAAAAAATATTTTGAAATCGTAGTTCTTTACAACTCTGATAGAGTAAATTAAGCCTGATTTACATCTATTTTACTTCTCATTTTCATACTTTTCAATTTCCTTATAGATTTTGTACAGAATTATGTTTATCCAATTCCTGGTTAAACGACGTTTCAGATTAATTGAGTCAGTCATAAAATGTAACTACAAAAAATGTTCGTTGATAAACTCTGATCTATTTTTTTCAGAGCTCCTCTCCATATTTATTATTTCCATGTGCAAGGCTATTGAGACAAGAGAAGTATGGCTTTTTCTTAACTCTACGCTAAAGTAAAATCTTTTCTGCTGCAAAACTGTTTCTATGCAATTAGAGGCTACACTGATCGTCAAAAAGAAAAATAATGTTTACTTTAACAAAACAATGATATAGTACAATGAATTAGTTTAAATTTGCATTATATACTTTTTAAAAGACTTAAATGCCTGTAACAAGTATTGTACTTGAGCGTCCAGGTCAATGACCCCCATCTCGATCGGGTTTTTGTCCAGTTTCCCTGATCCATTGAGCAAATGCTGAGATGGCCCCTTGATTTGCTTCTGGCCGTAAATGTAGCTTCACTATGCGCACGTTTTGTTGAACTTTCCTTTTGCTTGTAGTGGTAGGAGAGCTTAGGGTGAGTTTCTAGTTTGTTAACAATACAGAAAAATCAAATTTGTTCGATCCTTTACCGTTAAAAATAAGTTTTCTATAATTCGGCAACGAAAATATCTAGATTTTGAAATGTTAATCTCTCGCTTTTTTAAATTTATTATTATTATTATTATTATTATTATTATTATTATTATTATTATTATTATTATTATTATTATTATTATTATTACTATTTTTCATCTTTCAACTATTAATAGTTAAATAGTTGGGAAGGGATTCTGAAACTCAAGAAAGCGTGCGCAGATGATTTTCTCCCCCCATACGTCACATGCAGTTTTTGACTGTTTTTGACTAAATAAATAAATAAAGTATATTTATTTTTACAGTTTTCATTGTAATTGTTTTCATTGAATATGAGTTGATTGATACTTTTATGTACTATGTACTAAAATACTTTTATGTACTATGTACTAAAATACTTCTATGTAATAACATTTTCAAAATACTCTCAAAATTGGATTCAATTTTTATGATTTTTCTCTGATACATCACAGTACTTTTACAATATTGGTGAAGGTGCTTTTGTCGTTGAGCTCTCTGAATGATTGAAAACTGCAAAAATTACAAATAGTGCGAAAAGTATGTTCTGTTTTAGCACCATTAGTTCAAGTTTTGCTCCTCGGGAGTTATCGAGAGCGTTCGGATCTAGGAACTTATAGGGAAGAACAGTTAGCGCGTATGCACCCCTCGGATTATCGGTATGACCAAATACTTAATGAAAGGTGACGAAGTGCTGAATGGTGAACCTCTAGCCGTCAGATTACAAAATGAATGTAGTGTAGGTGCCATTCCCAAGAAGTTCGTTTAACTCACAGTTTTGGAGACTTGTCTCATAAGCAGAGTCAAAATTCATTCTTACAAGTTGCTTATTGCCTGAAATATATGCATAACATGCTGATAATAAAATTTTACGTTATAGTTTAAGGTATCCTGTAACTGACAGTAAGAAATAATTGGAAAGAAACAAATAATAATAATTACTACATACTTGCATTCTTCATACTGTGCTTTATTAAAATTGTTTAAAGTTGTTTTCGTGGTCGGTGAAATATATGTCCAACATCATTTAAGACTAGAACTAGCCTGTCATTGGCCGTATACTCTATGCCCTCTACGTCAATTTCACATAAGAAAACCGTGTAATAACCGTTTTCTTCTTCTTCTTCTACTTCATGGTAAGCCACTGAAGGCCTGTTCCTACTCAGAGGTCATCCTGTCATCATTTTTATTCAGGGTTTACTTCCGTTAGAGAGGTTGCAATAAACGTTTTTGGGAAATATAATTCACACATCTGTGATTTTTAATCTAAGAATGTTGGGTAATGCTCGCTTCATGCTCTTTCTTTCTTCTTTTTTCCCCTCGCAAAGACATTATTGCATTTATTTCCAATGGGGCATCGGCGAACGTTTTGCTCTATCCACGAAATTGAACGTTTTCGTACTATTTTGCATAAGAAAAGTGTTTCCATTTCAAACACGTACCAGTACACCCATCTTTTCTCAGCAGTCAGAAAAACTCATCGCTGAAACTCTTGACACTCCAATTGCCTACACTTCCCCCCCTCCACACCCTGCACATCCCACACCTCCTGTCTTAATCTTATCCTGTGGTTCTTCCTACTCTACAGCGAAAGTAACTCTCCTCGGTCCGTAGACTTTTCTCTCCAACTGCACTTACAACTCTTGCAAAGAAATAGAGCCAATCTCTCTTTTGCCATAGTCAATAATCCCAGTTTCACCGCTGAACTGATGCGTCCAATTTCGAAATTATGTGTTCAAATCCCGATCACGAACCATCCACACTACCGTCCTATCACCTTTCCCTGAACAACTCTGCCCTCCCCTCCAAAGCCTCCATCCACCGTCTAACCGAAAAGGCAGCGTCACAAATGTTTCGAGATAAAGCAGATTATAATTCAGGAATATCCAATAATAATAATTAATATGAATAAGCACTTACGGCTTTCTAGTTTCGTAAGACACTTTTGGAAGGCAAGGAACCTAATAAAGAGGAAGACAACTTGTTTAGGACGGCAATAGAATTGTTGGGGTCGACATGTTCGTCAGCAGTGAACAGCAATGATGATCGTTAATGCTGACCGCCCACTACCCGATCAAACACCGCCTAGACTACCAGCACCAATGCCCTTACCACCGTGACTGCGCCCATCGCCCCACTGCGTGCGCCTTGTGCACGTCCGCAGCCAACCGGCGACCGGGCGCCGTCTGGGGACGCTATCGGAATAAGATAAGGCCGCGGGGCAACCTTGCGACACGAGGAAACGTCGTATAAATCATCGAAATCGGATACCCGCGACGTGTCCTCCCGTCCCCGCGCCCCGCCCCCTCCTTCCGCGCTGTCGACCCGCGGACGTCACCCGGCAAACAAGCCCGCGGCCGCCGTAAATATTGCCCCCGAAATTAAACTCAAATATCGGCGGCCGATGGGGCCGGTGTGGCTCGGCGTTGGCGGAGGTGTTGATGGCGGCGGCGGCGGTTGGAGGTCGTGAGCAACGGTGTGAAGGACGAGGTCGGCGTTCCTATTCGTCGTTGCGGCTTGGAGCGGATGCTTCGATTGGTTGGTTGGCTGTTAGTGATTCCTGGCGCGATAACTACTGAGGTCATTATTCCATTAAGTGTAGTGCATGTTTTTCTCTCGGAAGATGGCTGTGATCTTCCCCCGCTGGATGTCGAGATCCGGCGCCGACCTACCGTCGGCTAGTGGGGTTTCCCCCTAACCAGGACTCTCCCACCGGCGGGGCACCGCCCCAGTCGGGACAAGCTCTAAGCTCCAGACCGATCTCCCGGAATGTGTGGTAGTGTAGTGCATGTAAGTGTGTCATCTGCTGTCTGGAGGAGACTTCTCGCGGCCGGCTGCCCTGATCCGTTGTTTTCCGTGGTCTCTTTGGTCAACACCAGGCGAATGACATGACGGTACCCTAACAAACGGTCACGGACCGCGTGCAATCTTTAATTTCTCTTCCTTGACCTATCTTCAGCCTTTACTTACACACATCTTCCTTGCAAACATTGCCACAGATGTCGGGAGACCAGTCAGAGGCTTAGAGCTTGTGTCGACTGGGGTTGTGCCCCGCTGGTGAGAGATACCTGATTATGAAAAAAAATTTGCTAGTCGTCTTGTATGTCGGCGCCAGATCTCTCTCGATATTTTGTTGTAATTTGGTCCCTGCTCACTTCAAATCATTCTGAAGTAACAACATTTTTTTTATTTTAAGGAATTATGGTAATGCGGGAATTTTGGTATTTTGTCCGCTGTAAATTTAAAGAAATGGTTCACAGATCGTCTGTGCAGAAGAAAAAAATCACAATTTAAAATGTATCATTTTCGCGGAGAATTGTTCTGCGTGGAACTATTTATTTTGCATCCAAGTATTTTATTGTTATTATCTAGTACGCTAAGAATGATGTTTATGAATTATCTGCTGGTGAAACTGCAGTTTTCAACACGCATTTCTTTATTTGATTAAAACTAAGATTTTTTAAAGTAGCGATTGTCATTCTAAAATCGTCTAAAAATATAATTTTCTCTACTCTTACAAATTGAAAGGTTTAGATGAGAACAACGAGGCGCTGGAGTCGACACACGATTGCACTGAGATGGACGACAGTGACAGCGAGAAGATTGGCGTGTGAGTTTGGTTTTTGTACAAATATGATGCTACTGTTGTTTGTTATTTCTGTAATTTTGAAGATCTGCATGGATAGTACTCAATAGCGGTGAAGGAATAGTAAAATAAATATGAAATGTTTTCTCTTGTCTCTATGTACACGTTTCTGTTAAATGGTTACATAAAATGTTAGAATGTTTAGCTATATAAGTCAGTTATATACTCCGGAATAAGTAGGCAAAAAGTTGTCTCCCGTGAACAGATACGGCATATTTTTATAGTATACATAACTGAAGTACTTTCTAATAATAATGATTAGTTTCAAAATCAATACTGGTTGAGAAAATTTATAACGCCGACTATTCCTGTCAACAATCAATTTAACGCGTTCATATGATTTGTTTAGTTCATTTGTTGGGTTAAATGGCGTTTGAAAATACTTTAAAGTAAACTTATTAAAAATGAGTAACATGACAATGTTTTACATTATTGATATCAATCATATATATATATATATATATATATATATATATATATATATATATATATATATATATATTACAATCATCCCTAAATTATAACAGGTAATTTTGACCACATTATTTCCTTACTAGTACCATGAAAGTTAAACAAAATCTTATTTCAGTGAGGTCTAGGCTCCGGGGATTCGGATTTGCGAAGTTTGACTGTCTTCTATCTGCTTGACAGACCATTATATACGATCTTCTAAAAGAGGGTGATATTCCGCAACTATCTTCTGAGGAGATTTCCCAAGTAGACAGTCAGGGAAAAAATAAAATTATACCTTGACCTACAGAAACAGTTGTGCCATTAAGCAGATCCGGGAGGCCGGTATCTGTTGTTCGCGTGCAGCTGAGTCACTTTACGGCTACGGCAGGAAGAAACTGGTGCACTTAAGACGGTTTCAGTCATTCCAGGAACGGTCAAGGTCATGTCAAGACATCGTGCAGCATTTAATAGCGCAAAATTACCATTACATTTTCCATAACGACGAGACGTACGTGATATTTATCAATTTTTTTGTAGCAGACATTGACTATTCTTCATTCTAAGGGATGTTTCTTGAATTATGTATAAAATAACTATTTTTCAGCTAATGTTTTACGATTTATCTTTAGGGATGATGTGAAACATGAGGAATGTCAATAGCGTACAAACGTGAACATTGAAATAACCTACTATACTTTTCAGAAAGTCTAAAAAGACGCTTCTTAATGGTTAATGATGTATTTAAAATACATCTGTACTACTTATTCCCTTCACTAATTTCGAGTGAGCTCTTTGCACTCATACAAACTGTATATTGTGACATAACCTAACATGACCATATTTTTATTTTTACTGAAACAAATGGAATAACATAAAATCGAAAATTTCATACTACCATAAAGATATTTCATTCGATCGCCTTCATATCCTGTTTCATTCAATCGCCTGTACATTTCGTGTTACCAGAGCTGTCGCGAACTCCTGAGATGTAGGGTAGGCAACACGCGTGATCATCCACGACACACCGCACTGCAATCATTACCCTGCATTTTCGCTATCTGTCTTGGTTACTTGTAACGGTAAAGTTTTTTTCTGATTACCAGTTGGGGTGTGTTTTTGATACATTGAATATATTACCTTTATCATGCGACTATTTGATTTGTAGAAAAAACTCAAGCATGATAACCTTTAATTGCGTTCCTTGCTTAAGTAATGTCGAATTTTGGTTGCCTCGTGTGAAATTTAATTTTTCTCCTTTTAGAATGTTTCAAAAACATAAGTTACGTTCTCAGATTATTGACAAATATGGCTAAGATTTGTAAATTTTTGAGGAACCTGAAAGTCTGTGTCCAGTTACGAAAAGTCTGTACGAATCATTGGCTTCTGCGCCCTACTAGTCTACATTGTAATACTGGCCTGCCATTTGCCAGCGATGAAACCGCATATAGAACCGCTAACCGCGAAGACGTGTTCCCAGTCGATTGGGAGACTTCGCGGGGCGGCGCGCGACACACGGCGGTGGCGGCGTCTGCAACGACCTTCGTGCGCGAAATCTGATTCCTGCCTGCTCGCCCGGCACCCGCCCACCTCCACAAGTCACCCAACCGCCCGCCACCCGCCTACCCGCTCGCCACCCGCCCGCCCGCCACCCACCCGCCCACCCGCTTGCCCGCCCGCCACCCGCCACCCGCCCGCGCCTGGCCGCCACCAGCTCGCCCGCCCGCCACCCGCTCGCCCGCCCGCCACCCGCTCGCCCGCCCGCCACCCGCCCGCCCGCCACCCGCCTGCCCGCTCGCCACCCGCCTGCCCGCCCGCCACCCGCCCGCCCGCCCGCTGCCACCCCCGCCACCCGCCCGCCCACCGCTCGCCCGCCCACCGCTCGTCCGTCCACCGCTCGTCCGCCCACCGCTCGCCCGCCTACCGCTCGTCCGCCCACCGCTCGTCCGCCCACCGCTCGCCCGCCCACCGCCCGTCCGCCACCCGCCCGCCACTCACCCGTCACCACCTGCTTGTCACCACCCGCCCGCCCGCCACACGCTCGTCAGCACCCGCCCGCCCTCCCGTCCGCCTGAGCGCTTGCAGGGACCGGACGAGACTGGACGCGGTGCTGCGGGGCGGGGTGAAGCTGTGGGGGGAGGCGCTTGGGAGGATGGGGCGGGGCGCATGCGAAACGGCCGCTTTGCATTTCCTCCTAAATCGCGGCCGCTTAGCATATCCCCGCGGGAGGCGGCGCCGCGCCCCAACGTCGCTCGGTCACGCGCCTGGTGTGGGCCCGGCCGCGCGGCCCCGCGTCGTCGCGGGCGCCAACCGCCTTCGCAACGAATCGACCGGCTCGGACGCAGACGCTCACGGGCCGTTCTCACTTGCAGCGATCATCCAGGAGGTGGGAGGATTTGTAAACATTCTTTTGGACTACTGAACTGTTATCTATACAGTTCGCAACAGAGGGACCAAACCCCACTCTTAATGACCGATGTATGATAAGGATTTAAATAGTATGCCGTTCGTTAAGAACAATCGAAACAAATGAGCTGTAACTTTAGATGATTATGAGAAGGAATTAATTTTAAAAATGTACTCTTAAAACATGTCAACGCTTATTTAGTTGTTTTTTACTTTTTCGCCTTACGAAGTTCTTCGTTAAAAGGAAAAACTTACGTAATCGTGCGCCGGAAAACGAGGATTTTTCTCCAGAAAAACTCTTATTGCCGGAATCTGGTAATGAAAAGGAGGATAAATCCTGTGGCTAAATTTAGAAAAAAATCCTCTTAACACGTAGTGTAACCAGAATTCATGTTTTATTAGTTCTTGATACCGAAAAATCGACTGTCTGTCTGTCTGCCCGTCTGTGATCTAAGCTAGTGCATAAACCGTTCAGTCGAATTTGTTCAAAATTGCTGTTTTCTAATCGATCTGAATGAACTCATGGTGCTGGGAGTTTCAAACGGATATTGTGATTTTTTGGAGTACTTCATATTGAGCCTTACAAACATATTCAAACTTTTCTCGAAAACGGAACCAAATGTTTTGATCAAACTTTGTCTTCTGATAGCGTAAAGAACACTTAAGAGAATGTTCGTTCTCTCATGCCCGTTGACATCACATATTTTTTGAAAATTAAGAAAGTGCAATTTTTTGGGGCGTCTTCCTACAACTATAATATTAAAGATAGACATTTTTCCCTTAATAGAATCTGTTTCTTAAAGAAAGATCTTTAAATAAGTTCATGTTAAATTTGTCGAAAATACTAGTAGTTTCCGTGTAATTTTTGTTTAATTGCGGACGAAATATAAGCAATTTTCCCTCAAAATCCGCTCCAAATTTTTTCTTTAAATTTTCTCCTAACTTGTAATAAGGGACTGTAAAACTATGGTGCTATCCCCATTTTCAACTATTGTTTTTTTGGAAATTTCCAAAAAAAGTTAAAATTTGAAAACTACAAAATTGGAGGTAACGATTTTTGTTTCAAACAAAGTTAGTTGTAAAAAATATACTCTTTAAAGAAGCCACGTACAGTTTTTAAAGAAAAAAACGAGCTGATTTCGCTTAATTTATGTCTGAAATTTATGCAATTTCTAAAAATGATTTCTCAAAGCCCGCACGCATTTTTTCCGTTAAAGTTTCTCCTCGTATGTAAGAACGTATGGTAAATAAATAAACTAGTAGTGATGTAGAATGGCACAGACTTTCTCGCAGAAGCTAGTTTTCTAAACTCTAAACTCTAAACAATAACTGTTCAATTATGCCTTATTCCTTTCCCAGCTGCCATCTTTTGCAGCCCAAAGGACGTTTTTCACATTTCCTCAATTTTTAGCTGCCTAATGGTCGAACTGAAACCAGCACACTCTTATTACTATTATAAGAGTGTGAACCTCATGTCTCTCCCGGGTGGCTGAGGTGGTTAATTGGCGGGTTCGGACTCGGCTTTTCTGAGGGAAGATTCGCTGGTTCGACCCTGGTCCCCCTCGGAGAACATTATTTCTTACAAATTTTTATTGCCGCAGAAAATTATTGAGAATTCCAGAAACTTTATTGAAATCCATTTGAAGGAATTCTAATCATACATACCAGTAATTAAGATAAATAAACAGGAAGTGTCTGTGTGTGATTTTTGAATTTTCAACTTTTAAACAATTTTTCACATCTTTTGTTAGATTTGTAAAACGTATGTACCATCAAATCAATTGTTGCCTTTCTGTGCATATGTATGCAATGTGTATTAAATAAAATAATCAATATATCAACATGAAATTTAAATACAATATAACCAGTAGTACCCATGGGACGAAGTTAGATATTCCTTCCGGTTCCGAAATTATTATTGCTTTCTCGCCTTATGAAGTTCTTCGTATCAAGAGAAAGTTCTGTAATCGTGCGCGGGAAACGGAGAATTTTCGCCAGAAAAAGTCTTATTGCCGGGCTCTGGTAACGAAAAAGTCGATAGATCCTGTTGCTAATTTTAGACAAATCTAGTGGTGCTATAGAATGGCATAGAGTTTCTTGCACTAGTTAGTTTTCTTATTTCATTGGTCTGGTTTAGCTTTTCGGTTATGCCCGGTTCTTTTACCTGCTTCCTTTTTTGGTTGCCCAAATCAATTTTTTTTACATTTTCTCAATTTTTAGTTCCCTAGTTGAAATTCGCTGCTTTTTTTCTAATTTTATTTCCCTATTTATTTTAATTTTTTGCATAATTTTTCCACTACAATCTCCTTGCTTAGGCCTTCGTTAAATTTTACTCTGTAAATCGAAATAAAGGTACATAATTGTGTATACTATGAATCTATTTAATATTAGAATGCTGTAACACTGAATTGATGCAGCGGTAGTGAATGAATGGATGACTAAAATAGTTGTAACGGGACCTCTCCGGCCTCCTTATCGCTAGCGTCCTCGCTTTCTAAATAAGAGCTCCCGGTTTTCATTTTGTTGGAGGAAAGAAAAAGAAATTGCTTATGAGAATTGGCTCTGTCCTTAAAACTCCACGCAGGGGGGGGTCACGATGGCGGAGGTTGTCGTGGTCTCTGGTGGAGTGTCGTAGACGACAACCCGGACCCTGAGTCTCGTGGCGTCACTCATGTCGTTAGCTTGACGGTGCAGGCTGTGAGAAGGCGATGCTAAGCTCCTGGTAGCCGGGTCCGCCAGGTTACCCACCAGTTGGGCCTATGGCGCGTCGACCTTTGGGCACGATCGGGTGAAGGATGCTTTTCGGGGTACTCTGAATCCTATATATAGAAGTCCGGTGGGAAAACTGATACCACCCGCGAGGTTACCCAGGTTCCGGCGATACCCACGTCGATAGTCTAAAAGTGTAAGCAGTGGGTAGATGGGATGGGGGCTTCAAGCCGCTGGAACCTCAGTTCGGGTGGCCCGAAGTTCGGCTCTCGGCTTCGTCGTGGCAGTGGCCCCATACTCTGGGCAAAGAGAAGGGAACTTGTTCCCAGCGCATGTGAGTAGCGCATTGTTTTGACTTCGGTACTAGCCTGGATAGCTAGGAGCTCTGAGATCACAGGGCAGCCCTTACTCAGGCATTGTAAGGGAGGTTGTCGTGAAGGCAAACTGGATTCCGGCTGGATCCGGATGTCAGCCTGTCGGCGTACTTGTGCGTCGGTGGGGGGTGAGGATAAAGGAAATAAGCCATAGGTGTCCACCCCGGGGTTAAAAGCCCCCTGGCAAAATAAGCAACGCGTGGTGTTGGAGTCTTTAAGACTCCCCGCAGGAGGAATCGTGGTGATGGAGGTTGCCGGGATTTCTGTAAGTGTAGACGAGATATGTAGACGACCACCCGGACCTTTAGTTTCGCGGCGGTACTCATGTCGTTAGCTTCAAGGTGGAGGTAGTGAGTTGGCGATGCTAATCTCCTGGTTGCCGGGCCTCGCCCGGTCTGAGTCTCCCGGCGGTAACCCACCAGTCGGACTCGTAGCGCGTCGACCTTTGAGAAATATTGAGTGAAGGAGATTCTTCGGAATGCTCTGGAATCCAAAGAGAGAAGTCCGGCAGGAACTAGATAGCACCCGTCAGGTTGTCCAGGTTCTGGCGATACTCACATCAATAGCCTAAAGGCGTAGGCTTTAGGCCGGAGACGGGAAGGGGGCTCCGAGCCGCTCTTACCTTATTTCGGGTGGCCCCCAGTTGGATTCTTGGTTGCCCGATACTCTGGGAAAAGAGGAGGGACTTCTTTCAGGCGCGTGTGCGCAGTGCATTGTGTGGGCTCCGGTACTGGCCTGGATAGCTAGGAGCTCTGAGCTGGCAGGTCGGCCCGACCCAGGCATGGAATGGGGAGGTTACAAAGAGGGTCGACTGCGTTCTGGCGGGACCAGCCCAAGGGCGTATTTATACGTCTGCAGCTGGTACGCATAGAGGCTAACGCTTAGGTGCTCACCCTGGGGGAATTCCCCCTGATAAAGTACAATGCGTGATAGGCAAAAGCCCTGCTGACACACTTCTGTTCTTAGACCGTAACTGTAAACACCTCCCTTTGTTTCACTACAACAGAACACCTCATAACTCATCCACGGGACCGGAACTGGCCTCACCCAATTGAAATATTATGTTTAACTGATTTTAAACTAGGCATGTTTCTAATACTACTTCTTGACCCTGTTTTAGATTTTGAAAAAAGTCCTAAAGTATGAATTGAAAAGTAATTATGTAAATTGTTAGTAATTCCAAATTGAGTTAAATAAGGTCAAACAATACAATCGACAGTTATGTATCAAATGTAAGCATGTCTTTTAAAAACAATTATATTAATTGTGTGAAAAAATAGTTCCCCTTCAATTTCTGGAATAATATACAAATAATAAACATTGCCCTATCTAGTATGTCAGTTAGCTCTCATCATAATGCACTATTAATTCTAGCACTCAACTCATTAAATGATATCGTGACTTCCGCGGCCAGTCATGATCTGGGCTGTCCGGGTGACGCCGCGTCGAAGGCTGAGGTGCCGACGTTTCGACCGACATATCGCGGTCCTCTTCAGGGCTGTACTGCCAAAGAACAGCTCGCAGTTTAGCCCTGAGGAGGACCGTGATATATCGGTCGAAACGTCGGCACCTCAGCCTTCGACGCGGTGTCACCCGGACAGCCCAGATCACTCAACTCATTGCAAAATTCTGACACGTTTTTTAACCGTTATTGTATTTGTTTGGTGGAGCGTAGTTAAAGCGGTGAATTTCCTTTAGATACGACCTATTGGGATTTTGTTGAAATTCGAGTCATAGGTTCCTTCAAAGGCCCTTTCCAGGCTTATGAAATCCATGGCTACAGTGATATTACATAAGAAAACGGGAAGTAGTGCGATAAGAAAAGAAATAAATTCTTAAAATATATCATCATTGATTGCAAAATTGCGTAAATGCATCGTTAAGCCAATTAGGGAATCACGACATTTGGAACTGGTCATTGCCTCATGCACTTTTATCTGTGTAAACTTGACCAGTTAATGAGACCTTCAACTAAAAATTGTAATTAATGAAGTATATTGCTCTCTTGCGTTGCTTATGAGGAAAGTAGGTCATAACTATTACTTAACATTTTCATTTTTCCCTTTATTATCATGGACGACTCATCTCGTAAACTCTGCGTATAAGCTGGATTATGTATTAGTATTTTTGAAATAAAGTCCTCATAAACCAGACAACGTAAACATTGAGTACTGAAATAATATGGTAGCTTGTCATAGAGTGATTTGGGGTGAAAATTGAAACATTGTCTGTACTTCCCATGTTCACGTTTTAACTTTTAGACTTTTATTGTTTATTTCGTATTTTTGATTATGGATTTATATTTTAACATGTTCCTCTCAATGTATTTTTAGTCTGCAATGTCAACAACATTGCGGAATGGAAATATTATTAAAATAAATATTGTGTCAAATTTATTAAAAAAATATTTTACGTATTTAGAGCACAGATTGTATATGACAGTGTACCAAAACAGAAATCGACTCAATTAAATTTATTTGTACTATAAACAGGAACGCTTTCTGAAAAAATTCAAACCCTTCGGTGGTGTACCGAAGAAGTTTGTTAGAAATAGTTCGAAATATAATTCCTTCTTTGTCTAAAATTGTTACATGAGGTGTACACGAAGTTTCTCACAACTGTGGGAAAACTCGTGTACGCATCTCCCTTTCCCTCCATCCGTATGAAAGGAAAATATATTAGCAAAAGTGATTTAATCCTAGCAATGGGAAGGTATAAAAGCTCACATGCTTTAACGGGGTGGGCGGAGCCCACCATTGACATGTCTATTTTCTTAATGTTTTTGACAATTTTGATAAATTAATAAATTGATATAAAATACGTGCACATTCATTTAAATGAAAGCCATTATTCAATTTCTGACTCCACTAATGGAAATGATTGAAGGCGTTGTGATTGTCAACAATAGTATTTCTTTCAATAAGAGCAGCTTTCGATGGCTTAGCCATCATCATCAGTTTTCTGCTGTCTGGGAGTCACAAAAACGACAGCAGAAAACTGATGATGATGGCTAAGCCATCGAAAGCTGCTCTTATTGAAAGAAATACTATTGTTGACAATGACAACGCCTGCACTCATTTCAATTATGTAAATGTCAACTACAACTCACCACTAAACCAATACAATCCACTAATGGAACAGTAATCGACTTTCTCACGCCAATATTTGTATTTATTCACAAAAACTATTACATTTTTGTGTCAAAATAAGCCGATCTACGTTCAAAGCAATACTCCATTAAAATAAACTATATTAATACTTACAATACAACATTGTTTCCAAAATTTATATTGAATTTTCAATTTTTGAGTGAAACTGCAAAATGAATCTATTGTGTCATCATTATTTGTATAATTTTATTCAGTTATTCTGATTTATCTCTGTGAAATAATATTATTAATTAAGAATAGTTGTATGTAAGAGCTTCAATTCCTATCCCTTGTAAATGTGTAAAAGTTATGTAAATAATTTAGAGCCGATATGGATAACCGAATTCCTTAGGATAGGAGCCTCTTGTTTGCGGATTCGAATTCCCGCCCCGTCATGAATGTTTGCTTGGTTAGAGGTAGATAGGTCTAAGGGCATTAGACATTATCTAAGGTAGGGTCTACTTTTGAATTGCATATAATGGCTAGAGGTTCACAAAAACACGTCCAATAAAAAATTAGTCTACTTATTAAAATGTTTATTAAAATGTTTAATAAAATTTGACCTAATAGTCGAAAATGTCGAATAAAATTTGGTTTAGCTGACACGAATGTATAATCTATTTTGGTCTAACAGAAGTACATAACACAACGGCATCCAAGTTGTGTCAGTATATTATTATTATTATTCCTCAAATGGAAAAACAATATGGAGTTTAAGTATTAAACCTCTTAAGTTTATAATAAGAAAAATATGTTAAAATTGTCAGTCTTCACTTCCGCGCCTTGGTGGAGCCTGGGATTTTAATCTGTAGCTTAAAGACCTCAGATGTATGTCAATATCTCTACTATCTTTACAATTTTGGGGTATTTGACACCATTCGCTCTCCTTGCTTTTGATTAATTTGGTAGGACTTCGTAATTGGATGTTGTACTTGCATATGCCTTGCCAACAACTGGGGGACCAGGACTTCGTTATTTCTCTGATCCATTTTTATAGGTCTGAAATATTTCCATATGGAGGCATGATGAGAGGCGATCATTTTCTGAAACTTGGAATTGGACCTTATTTATCATAGATAAATCTGTTAGGAATTAGACCTTATTTATCATAGATAAATCTGTTAGGAATTAGACCTCTTGTCCGTACCTATTAGATTTCATGTGCAAACCTAAAGACCTTTAGTGTATATCTATTAGATCTGTGTAATTTGATTTTCTAATTATAGACCTCTAGCATTACTGGGCGATCTGAGTCATACACCTTACGTCGTACCATGATGTGGTAATAAGAAACTTTCCGAACCACCAGAGACAATAATATAATTAATAATAATAATAATAATAATAATAATAATAATAATAATAATTTGTGATGACAAATGTCGGCTATGTGGAGAACATAGAGAAAATATAGACCACATTATCAGTGGATGCAGCTCTCTAGCATGCTCAGAATATACAAAACGACATGACGACGTTTGTAGAGTGGTTTATCAGCAACTATGCCACAGTAATAATCTTTTGACGGGTAACCAAACACCATACTATAAGTACACACCCGAACCAGTCATTGACACAAATAATCACAAAATGTACTGGAACAGGTCTATAATAACAGATAGGTCTGAATCATCTAATAAACCGGACATTGTAAGCCATGACAGGAAAAACAAAAAGGTGTATCTGACTGATGTCGCGGTCTAGCTCACAACATCCCAAAGAAAAGAAGTGAAAAAAATTCTAAAATATCAACCTCTGGCAAATGAGATAAAGGAAATGTGGAGCGACGTGGAAATGGTGACGATTGTACCAATAATTCTAGGCGCCACTGGTGAAATTCCTAAGTTCCTACATGAATCCCTGGCTGAACTGCAACTGAAGGAGGGGTTATACATCCATATGCAGAAGATTGTCATACCTGACACATGTGATATCGTGAGAAAGTTTCTGAACATCGATGGTTGATCCAGTGCTGATTATGACAGTTGGAACGTGTATCTCTTGTTCATGGTAACCGAGATGCACTAGTCGAAACAAGTTAAATTGTGATAGTGATAACAATAATAATAATAATAATAATAATAATAATATTAATAATAATATCAAACAGAAAGAAGTAGTGTAAACATCAAACAGAAAGAAACAGAAAAAATTTCGAAATATGAAAACTTATCTAATTAACTAAAACATTAAAGGGAACCAAATTTAATTAAATTCTACCAAAATATACCCACTCGTGATATCGGCGGAAGGCCTGGTCAGTAAAAAC
Organism: Teleogryllus occipitalis; assembly: GCA_011170035.1. NCBI lineage: Eukaryota > Metazoa > Arthropoda > Insecta > Orthoptera > Gryllidae > Teleogryllus > Teleogryllus occipitalis. Next base: position 20,004 of record BLKR01015406.1, read on the forward strand.
TTCCTTAAAAACTTAACAGAACTTAAACTACCCAAAAACGTTCTGATCATGGGACAGCGCGCACTTTTGTTGCAAACAGCCCATATCGTAAGAAAATTTTTATCTTAAGTCCAGATATAAGATGAAGTTCTTCTTCTGTGACCGAACGTGTCCCCAAAACAACTCTGGGGAAGGTGAGCATTTTTACCAACAAAAATAGCTGAGAAAACGTATAATGATGATAATAATAATAATAATAATAATAATAATAATAATAATAATAATAATAATAATAATAAAATATAAAGTGTATATTCGCTTTCAGGCCGACCTGAACGGCTGAGGTGGCTAGAGCGTGAGCCGACTCAGCGCCACAGTCGGAAGGGTCGCGGGCTCAAGTCCCGCCGTAGGCATAGTTGTTTGTCCCTTCTTTTATGTGAGTGTGTTGTCGCGGAAGGCCTTGTGAGTCCGATGTCCATAGACCAAGGAGCTCACAAGTGTGTCAGTGCCTAGTGTAAAAGGTTAGTACCCGTCGAATAGCCGAAATCAGCACCCTCTGAAGCGGGAAGAAGCCCTCCGAAGGAAAAAAATAACTTTCATCTATCATCCTTCGATTGTCGGTTTGGTGACTCAGGAACTTAGAGCAGCAGCCCCAAGGTCCTCCTGAGATTTGATACAAGTTAATCATCTTGGGAACTGCTGTGAAACTATAAAAAAACGACATATATATATATATATATATATATATATATATATATATATATATATATATATATATATATTGTAATGGAACGTCTTGCCTACTTATCCCAAATCTGTATGTAACCGCACCACGTTGCGGCGACAATATGTAATAAAACGACTATACCTTGAATCTCTCTACTCTATATAAAATCTATACAAATTTATGCCCTGCTAGCTTTTGCCTCCTTTATCTAAAACTGTGCCCGTTACTTAGCTACTCCTTCAATGTTATAAAACTACTGGGCGTGAGGCTGTGGTTGGCCTGTACAGGAGCCTAACGAGATACTTGGACACTTGGGCGTAGGTCACTGTTTAATACAAAATCACGAAATCATATCATATGGCTTACTGTCGAACCAAGTACGTCCGGCATTATTTATTCTTTTCTGGTTTTCACTCTCTCCACACTCCGCTGGAGACATAACAACAAAAACATACACAAATGCAACACAATAAACAACAAAACACAATACCTGAAATACATAAAATCACATTCACACTTACTATTTACACAATCGACAAAAAAACAAAACAAATCATTCACACTTGAATGCGCATCCCCTATTCTGTCTGAATATAGCCTATTATTATTTCCACAAAAACTTGGTCTTGTACATTAAAACCTAGTCTGTTCTTTCTTCCCATTTATCTGAACTATTAAATTACGCAAAGTTATTGCACTTTCCTTTCGTAGAAATCGGCCATCCGCGTAACGCCATTGTTCCATGTCACCTCCGTAGTATACACGCAGCATCCATTAATTCATCTCCCCACAGCATCCATCCATTTCCACACACGTTTGTTAACGACAAATTTACTTTAAATGAAGAATATCCCTGATTAAAACTACTCACTAATTATTATACTAGTTTTTGTTAACTGCGACCGACAATATGGCGACAGTGTTCCGCGAACACTGTTTTCGTGAAATATATAAATATCTCTTCCACGTTTTATCTTTCCATTAACTCGACAGTTACTAAACACGATATATTTCACTCTATTCACAAACTGAACGCAATTTTCTATTAAAAATAAAAATTTTTGCGGAGCGTTTCAACATGCGTCCGTATTCAAGCTACTTCGACCGCGCTCCCCCCGTCATTGTTGTGTCCGGATCGTCAGCTCTTTTTTTCTTTTAACATCACACGATCGCTGTCGCTTCTCCTACAAAATATTACATCATTTAGTTTAATTCACATTTTCTGTTCTGGCGTAGCCCCTCGAAGTTTCCCAACGTTGCGACTGTTACCATAATTTTCTAAATTATTTATTCTATTGGTTCTTAAAGTTTTGTTTGTATTGCTTCACGCGTTCTCTTAATTTTCGCCACAAACACCTTTTGATTTACTGAACCTTAAAGCACAACAATGGCTATCATGTCTGTTTACAAGCTGGAATTTATACTATACAAAAATGTTCATATCTTTCGAACGCGTGATGCGATTTCCTTCAAATAACTTGCAAACGACTTCGCTACACGAACGCTACTGCCCTATCTTGTCCCAATTGTGAATTTGTCGCGTTTTCCGTTTACTTCTCAAAAACTATCGCTACGCGACATCGCCTTCATCTGTTTTTACAGTTCATGTTAATGTTATGCATTTTCTATTTATTCTTTGACTTGTGCCTTATTCTTGGGGGAATCATGGAATATTACAATATATATATATACACACACATATATACATATATACACAGATAGAGAGAGAGAGACGTAACTTTAGCACCTCCTGTAACTTTTGAACGGTTGAAGTTATTGCAATGCAGTTTTCATGAAAGTGTATGAGGGAATAGAGCTAATTGATTCATATGTTCATCTATATTTTATCACTTGTATTTTACGAGATATTTGAGATAACTTTGTTTTTTCAAATGGAAAAATACATATTTTTTCAGTCTAGGGTGACGAGCGTAAAAAGGCAAATTCAATGATATCCATATTGTCATGTGTAAGATAAGATTTTTTTGAGTAATTTTGATTTTTTTGCGACTCATGTTTAACGGATATTTTGAATGAATCAGTCCGCCACACAAGGTCTTGCAGCGCCCCACCAGCAAACGCGCGCTTGGGAAAAGGAAGTTGATTTTTGTTTTTGATGATACGAAACATGATCCGAATATTCACGAAAGTGTTGCATTATCCTCCCTCAACTCTGCTTTCCATCCCTTCGTATTTGCAGATTTTTTGTCTTTCTTCAACTGAAGGAATTGACGGACTGAAAATAGGATTTGTCATAAGTATGTTTTGTAATAAAATTGTTTATTACTTCAACTCCATTTAATGGGCTTTATATCACAGGATATGAATAGGATCTTGAAACAAAACACAATAAGAATAAATAATTAAGACTCCACAAAGAATATTGAACTTTTTGAGCAAACAATTTTAATGTTAATAATCGTATAATAATAACTGAGGGATAGTAACATAAGGATAGTTATTGTCATTACCTTCCTGGATGTTTTCTTTTTATAAGTTATTATTCTATTCTCATTAACAATAAAAATATTAGCTGAAAATATGTAATTTTCTTTGAACAATCTTAATAACTTATTCTTATAGTGCTTAGTTTCCAAGACCCCAATAATATCCTGTGGTATGACACTCCTTTAAATGAAGTTGAAATAACTATCTTATTTCAATTCATACTTATAACATATCCATATTTTCAATCCTTCAATCTTGAAGTCATACAAAATATCCGAAAATGCGGAAGGATGGAATGCAGAGATCAGGAAAAAACTGCAAGTTTTGTGAATATTTGGAATATGTTTCGTATCTTCAACTTCTAAGATCCCTTCCCCGAGCGCGCGTTTGCTGGTGGAGCGCAGAGTAGCCTTGTGTGGCGGACTGTTTCATTCAAAATATCCGTTAAACACGAGTCGCAAAAAAACCTTTAAAAAATGCTTATCTAACAAATGACAATATTTATATCATTGAATTCGTCATTATACGCCCGTCATATATTGTCTGAACTGAAAAAATATGTATTTTTCCATTTGGAAAAACAAAGTTACCTCAAATATATCGTAAAATATAAGTGGTAAAATATAAATGAATACACGCAACAATTAGCCCCATTCGCTGGTGCACTGTTGTGAATAACTGCATTGGAATAACTTCAACCGTTTAAAATTTACATGAGGTGCTAAAGTCACGTGACTCACCATGTATATTTATAGACAGGATAAACAATTGAATCCAGATAATTACTAAAAATATTTCATAATTTAAAATTTGAAACATTCTTCAATAACGTGCAGCTTATTTAAATGTGATTTTAATTCAATTTAAAAATGCGATTTTTAAATTTATTTCAAACATTTTAAATATTAACGAAGATGAGTCCAAGGATATTAAATTCATTCAAATAATGAAGAAAATGCAATTAACATATCAATAAGTGTTAAATCTTACATGACCACTTTAAATTCATGTAGTGTTGGAGTTAGCATGTTTTGATGTGTTACGCCTCAATGACTAATTTAGCAGGAGTTGAAATATAGATAATACAAAATTTATGAAATTTATTTGTTCTGGCATGTTAAGGTTACTGTTAAACTATGCCACGACCGGTGATGGAAATACAGAGCAAGAGAACTTGAACTGAATAATCGATGGAGTACACAGAAAGAACGATGAGCAAACGTAAAAAGACATCGAGAAAAAAAATCAAAGGGCGAGAAGGACGGACAGGCGAACAAGCCGAAAGGCCCAGCTAATGACAAGACCTCCGAACGAACAAGTCGAGGACACTTCATCCGATCGATACCCGCGGCGGCGTCCGACCAGCGGCAGAGTGCTCGCGATGCTCCATCCCCACCGTGCGCAATCAGCTTCACGCTTCCAACGAACCGAACCACCGCCACCGCACACGGCCACACACTCTCTTCCGGAACCACCGCGCCCCGCCCCGCACGCGCGCCGGTGCAGTCGCCACGGGGTTGCCCCGGCCACGGGCGGCGGACGCGAAGGTCATCGGCTGCAGTCGAACCGGAGAGAGATACCGCCGCCGCCGCCGCCGTCGGCCTGCCGGCTTGCCTGCCTCCCCTCCAGCCTGCGCGCCCGCGCTCGCGCCAGCGCCCGAGCCGCGCCTGCCGCCGCCGCCGTCGCCGCCGCCGCCGCCGCGCGCGCGCGCGCCACAGCCAGTGTTCCCCCGGGCGTGCTCAAGAGCGCACCGCTACCTCCGCAGCGGCGTGCGCTCCCGGCCACGCGCCGCCTTCCGCTCCGCGCCCCGCCCCTCGCCCCGTGGCCCCAGCGTAGTACGCGCGCACGTGCCCGCGCGCCGGCCCACAGCGGAGGAAGACGGCCGGTGAAGTGATCTCCGCGGGAGGGCGTGCACTGCACAAGGCCAGAGGAGACAGGTGAGTGGTGCGGTGTGGGATGCAGTGAAGTGATCTGACGAGTTTGCGTGTGTCAACTGCGATGAATCGCCTTTATTGCGTGTGCCGGTAATAAATGGTGCTCATTTTTACAGAATTTTGACGTATGCGGATATTTTCCGTAATATGATGACATATCAGTGAAAGCAAAAATTATCTGACATTAACTTTTGACAGGAAATGTTATAAACGAACCTTTGCACTGTCGTGTTTCTACATCGTATTTTTTTCGTAACGAAGACTTAACTTCGTAACTTCAGACGAAGTTTTTGGAGTTCATATGAATTTAGTATAAGGCTACAAAAATCAAGAGTCCACCAAATGCAATTTTAAGAATTAGTACGTAATATCGAGTACTTTGAAGTTATCTCGTCGGTGCACGACAAAAGTCACCCATTTGTAAAACGTTCATTTACGAATCAAAGGAAAAATCGTTTTACAATGTGCTTCATTTTTACTAGTAAAAATTTTTAAGAGGTATTTTACAAGAGTGTCTAAAGTTAAATATTTTTATTTTGTCGCGTTTGAATCTGCTCAGATTAAAAAACCGTTCTCCAGATACATGGAATTTTTAGACATATCACTAATCTTGTAGAACGATGATATGTGGGCAAATGTATTGATTTTCGATGTACTTAAAAATTTCTTTTGAAACGATTATATTTTTCATAAGCCTGGCTGATGAAACAAAAACTACGATTAAACTATTGCATCTAAACTGTAAATGCAAGTATTAGTAAGTTACTTTTAATATGTGTCGCTAGCCCTGATGAATCATTCGATTTATGACTTTAGAAATGTGTTCTGCCCATTTTGCTTAAAAACTACCCAATTTCAAGTAAGATTAAGTATTTCTTTCAGTACAAGTATTTCCCAAAGTTACCAGAAGGAAATGATGATGTTTATAAAAACAGAATATTAATGCGGATATTTTTGTAATTCGTAAAGAAAATTAATGCGGATACTTCAAATTGGACACGATCATCAAAGTTACATAGACACGATTCCTGGTACATCAATTCCATTTCGTTTTTCCAAGAGATTTTGGTATTTATTTTCGAGAAATGCCTAATGTACTAATATCTGCAAAAGCATTCAAGTGTACCGCAATTTTTGGACGCATAAATTTTCAACTTGACAATATTCTCCGAAAATTCGTATCTGCTTGACGTTTTGCTTCCGCGCGCTTTCTTTTCTTAGAAACAATCAACCCACATTTCCACTCGTGTGCGAAAGAATATTCAGCTTCTGTCTTTCGTAAATTTCTGAGCGAGAAAATTCGCCCAGAATTTCGCTCGCGAGACATGCAGATGTCGGGGCTGCCTCGTGGAAGGGGCGTGCGGCAGGGCGGGGAGCGAGGCGGGGAGCGAGGCGGGGAGCGAGGCGGGGAGCGAGGCGGGGAGCGAGGCGGGGAGCGAGGCGGGGAGCGAGGCGGGGAGCGAGGCGGGGAGCGGGCGGGGTGCGGTGCAAACGCGCCCTTCTGCTCCGCCGACGCGGAAGTGACTTCCGTCTTGACGTTCGCTCTGCCCTCCCCAAAGTCCCCGCGTGTTTACATCGGCGATCAATCTAATTCATGTGCTAGATTGCGCCAGTGCGTTTTCGGAAGGCAGTGTTATTGCATCTAATAAAATATACACTTTATGGTGGCGGCATGCTAATGTGACGCGCTCCTCGGCTGCGGAGGCACAGAGCGGGGGGCGGGGCGGCGCTGCGCTGCGCTGCGGGCTGCAGCGCCTGGCGTCGAACACGAGACCGCCGTTAGAAAAGCGAACCCGGCTCGCTTGTGCGAAAATCGTGCTGTAGACCCCGGTTTGATAGAGCAAACTCGACTTATCGGTTCGAGAATAGTGTTATGGTTGCCGGTTCGGGAAGCGTGATCGGGTTGCAACTTCACAAAGTGTACTGCTTGCGGTTCGGAAAACGGACTCGTGTTCCCGATTCGAGTCGCGCTGTGCGTGTTGGTACGAGAAGTGAACCCGGTTTGCCGGTTCGAAAAGTGCATTATAGTTGCCGGTTTTAGAAGCGCGCTTTAGTTGTCAATTTGGGGAAGGATCTCAGGTCGCCGGTTCCAGAAGCTTACATGACGCAATGATTAGGTTTCCGGTTCGAGAAGAGAATCCGCGTTGCTGGTTCGAAATCATAACCAGGATCGCAAGTTCGAGAAATGTACTATGGTTGCAGATTTGGGAAACAAAACTAGGTCGCCGATCCGAAACTTGCCTGTTTGGAAAACAAATCCGAGTTGCCGGTTCGGGAAGCGTACTATGGTCGCATGTTTGGGAAGCTTAGTATGATTGACGGTTCGGGAAACGTACTATGGTTACCGGTACGGGAAACGAACTATGACTGCTCGTTCGGGAAGCGTACTATGGTTGCATGTCCGGGAAGTGTAGTATGATTGACGGTTCGGGAAGCGTTCTATGGTTGCAAATTCGGGAAACATGTAATGATTGACGGTTCGGGAAGCGTACTATAGTTGCAAATTCGGGAAACATGTAATGATTGACGGTTCGAGAAGCGTACTATAGTTGCAAATTCGGGAAACATGTAATGATTGACGGTTCGGGAAGCGTACTATAGTTGTCGGTTCGGTACGCGTACACAGATTACCGGTTTGGAATACTACGGGTGCCGTTTCGGGAAGCAAACTATGGTTTTTGGATCGGTACGCGTACACAGATTACCGGTTTGGAATACGAGCTACGGGTACCGTTTCGGGAAACGTGTTAGGACTGCCTGTTCGTGAGGCGCTCTCGGGGCTCGGGACGCGCCGGGGCGCGAACCCGGTTGCCGCATTGAGCTCCTTGCTGGCCGAGCAACGACGCGTGACTTTGTTTATTGTCCGGGAGGCGAAGACGCGCCCGGGGCGGCGCGGCGCGGCACGGAGTCGCTCGAGCGTTGAAAGGCTGGCTAAGCGGAGTGCGACGGCGATGACGTGGGTGGCGGCAGCCGCAGTGGCGGACGCGAAGACGCAGCGAGAGCAGCGGGAAAAGTGGGGCGTGTGCCGAGATGACGTCGGAATTCAATGGACCAGCGTGGATGACACAGCAGTCGTGGGTGGAGGAGAACAAGTGGGAACATCGCTCATGTGAAAGTGCACGTGAATGAGAGGGATGTACGAGTATTAATGATGTCGATGATTTATGTCGCGCTGATGGCGTGGATCAAAATAATCGGAAATGAAAATCAATAATATATGGAAAAGAACGATTAGTGTGTGACGAAAACGGATATGTTTCGTATTCCAAATAGACGAGAACTTCGTATTGAGCAGTAATCGCAGACAAGAAGATAAAGATATAAATATGCTCTGGAAAAGTTAAGGGATGAAGGTCTTATGCGTATGCATACGTGTGTGTAGATGGTCCAATAAAATGGCGGTGAAGAAGGTGGCCGTGGTGTGAAGCGACAGCGATGTAAGGATGAAGTGACAAAAGAGAAAATGGGAGAGACGATGCAGAGAGAATTGAATCGTGAAGGACGCAGTGTAGGGTGGAGCCGGCGTGTGCAGCAGCGGGGAGTCGGACAAGGATTTAGAGAGACAGGAGCACGAGCTGTTTCTCTCTACTGGGTTGAACACGACGTGTATTAAGCGGCGGCTGAAGACCGCTCTTCCGATGTATTGCTCCTAGCCAAACAGAGTGGAGTGTTCGAAGAGTACAAACTGCTGATTTTTCTCTCCTGGCCCAGAAAATGTTCCAAGCGCACATTGCTTGAAACTATAGGGCGCATAACTCCCGCCTCATGTTTTCTTTCGAAATCAAGGAAATTAAAAATTGCATTCTTTCTATTATACGTTCGGCAAACTTCACTTGGGTACTGCATGAAGTAAATAATTTTGTGCATGAACAGTTTTTAAGGATTGTATATGTTTTGTTTGTAGTAGAACTGTGACTTAAATATAACAGTTATAACACACATTTTAAAATTTTGAACAAATACTTATAACAGAAAATAATCTTATCGATTGTGAATATTGTTATAAAATATATGGAGGTTCTCATGGATTCTTGACTTTTCCGAAAATATCACCGTTTCAGAATACGAACCAAATTCATTTTATAACAGATTTGATAGTGCTATATCAGTTTTATCATGAACGTGATAAAGGTTTTTTTACCCTATGTATTGCAGTGATAATTTCACAAACAGGAATTTATGAATTTCTTGACATTCATTCTTACTAGTTATGTTTCTAATAAACTGAAATGGTAACTTATATCAATTAAGTTTACATTCTTTTCGTTTGGGAAGAATTGATACTTTGATTGCTCTAAATTTTATGATACTTTTCAGGATCAATTTCATTGAAGACTAATTAGGTTATTTCCTTGCACCGTCGCATACGTATCGCTCTTTCGTAAGAAAGAATTGCTTTATGCTAGTATCTGCAGAATGTTCTGCATTTTTCCTGAAGTATGACAACAGGTCTGAATACAGAAGTAGAGCACAAGAATGAAATTACAGTAATTTTATTCACGTTATCCGGTGCTGGTTAATGATTTCACGTGCCACACGAACAAGAAAGTTCCTGGAAATTTCTTAATAACGAATTTTGGGAAAACGGAAAAGGAATATAATATCGAGATAAGTTTAGTATAGAAACGTAAAAATGCGACTAAAATTTCCATGTTCTAAGTTTTTATGAACATAATTTCGTGGTACAATTATGCTGTAATGAATTATTAAAGCTCCTTAAAGTCCATGCGTGGAAAACATGTACTAGACTCTCATGTTTGATACTCAGAGAACGTTATCCCTAAAATTTAGTGTATGTAATATTCAAACTACAAATCTGATACATTATTTCTAGTAGTGGAGAGAAGAATCAACGTGATATTACTTGAAATAATAATAGTAATAATAATAATAATAATAATAATAATAATAATAATAATAATAATAATAATAATAATAATAATAATAATAATAAAACCAACTCCAGCATCTGTAGCATACAATTCAACGCTTTATAAACGACTGAACTGGTGTTTACTAGGAAATTTGTTCGATCCCGAACTCAAGGTGCCAGAAATTTAATTGATGCGAGTGGTGCTTGCCTAATCGAATTATAAGCCCAAGTGCTCTGAATAGAGGTTTCCGTGATCACTTCCAATCGAATACTGAAGCAGCACACTATCCAAGCAGCGGAGGACCGTGCTTGGACTTTCCTTCCCGGAGGACAGCGGAGGACTTTCCTTCCCTTTCTCTGCCAATTCATCTCTCATGATCCGGACTGGGTCGCCGTGTAGTTGGCGGTACAATCCTAGTTTCCCCCCTCATTATTAGTTTATCCCGGCGTGGAAGAAGCAAACTACTTCTTCATGGAAAGCGAACGAAAGCTTCGTAGATTTATTAAAAATTGCTGCAGATTATATTTTTCACGCCACACAGAATACGGAATTGGTGCGTTGTGCATTCCATTTGATTTAATGCGCTTAAAATACGAAAATAATGGTTGTAGAAAAAAGTTGAAACTTAATTTCAAATTGAAAATATTTCGTCCAAAATTGCAAGAAAATTACTCATATTTTTGAAAACTTGAACATGACCATATTTCAAGATGTCTTCAAAGAAAACATTTAATTAAGAAAAAATATTCAATATGGAAGTTGTATTTAGACGCCCTCAAAAAACCGTACTTTTGCTCTTTCGAAAAATCAGGGATTTCAACGAACATGGGACTTGTACGATTCTCTTAAACTTCTTTCACTCTGCCGGAGGAGAAAGTTTAATCAAAAAATGTATTCACTTTTTCCTTACCAGGGACCGGCATCAAGAGTTTTTCTGTCGAAAATTCGCCGTTTTTGGTGCAGCATTACAATACTTTCTCTATACTGCGTAAGCAGTAAAAAATTAAAAAATTTGAAACCTTGACGAAATAAGCTGTATGCGAAGAGCTATGGAATTCATTTTTTAATTTTTTTCTGGAGCCCTAGTTTTCAGGAATGTATATTTAGTTGTCTGGTATTTATTTGTGTTTATTCGAATTTTGTTCCGAGTGTATTTAGTGGTATATGTATGTGGCTTCGAATTGATATACCGCCTTATCACTGTATTTGGTTTCGAATTTGGCAGCGTCCTCATCCGATAAGCCCTAATCTGACCCTCTTGATGTTAAAGTACACGCACGCAAGAGGTCAGGACGCAGCTAATCTCGTGAAGGAAATTGAAAGTGTCGAGTTTACTTCGAATCAGCTGTTCATCCAATCTTGTTGCTGACATTCTATACCACATAACTTGGTTCACTAGAAAAGATACTGATTCCTTTGTTGTGAATATCGACACACAAAATATTAATTTGAAATGAACCTCCTTTGGTGTATTCACTGTAAGTTTATTTTTATCACATTATGAAATAAATTATCCTTTTTTTATTGTTAAAATTATATTTTAGATTTTAGTTAAAGAATCACGCTCTAGTGAGTCTTTTGAAATGATAGCATGAAGATGAGTGGGTTTAATATAAAATGAAAATACCAAAAATATCCAAGTAATTATTATATTTTTGTAGAATGTTGCGTATTATCATATTGTTTTCAGTGTAATGTATTAAAGATTGTAAAATCTACTTTTTTATTTTAAACATCCATTTTATTCTCGTGATTCACTTACGATGTCCAAAAATAATCTGGTATTTTGAGAAATAATAACATTAATGAAGTACTGACTTTTCATTCCTGTAAGAGGTTTCCTGTTCTATAAATTTGTTTAAACATCTCTTTTATGAAATTTTAAATTCGCCTATCTCATTACAGTCTCTTCATACACATGAGTGTTGCAATGGTTTCGAAACCAGACCGCAGCCTTGACTTGTTGACAATGTGAACTAAATGCACTGCGACCTAGTTACATTATTTTGATTATTTAATCTTAATGTCTACTGTCCCAGCACAACGACATTCCAAATTAAATAACAACATTCCAGAATTTCAGTCTCTTTGCGAAAAATCCTCAAACAACGATTAGTCCGTTTTTCAACTCTGCAATTCATTAGAGGCGTGCCCTCGCAGTTTTCAACAAAAGTTCGTCGAAACCGACGTTGTCGCTTCGGAGACTGAAATCTTGGCGGGCGCGTGTCTCCGAGCGAAGCCGCGGGGCCTTAATCCCAGGATTACGTCGTTGATTGGTTGAACGCGAAAGGCGGAGTGCGCGCCCGGGCGCTTCCGGAATACCCTCTCCGCGCCCTTTGCAGGGGCTCTATGTGCTGCGCGCCCAACGATCTCCGCCCAATTCGGGAAGGGCGACCAGGGACACTTCGCGCGGCGCTGCGCCCAGCAGCTTCCCCGCCCTTTCATTCCCGCGAGGACGGGGAATGAACAGAGAGGGGGTCCACTGGCGAAGAATGAGAGGTAGACGGGTAGTTGTGAGGAAATCCGATGCGACAGGAAAGCTGACTTGTTCTTGGAAGGACGTGGTTTGAAAGTACGATAGGGGCAAAAATACTGCGCAGAGGTAATATAATAATAATAATAATAATAATAATAATAATAATAATAATAATCAATATAATAGTAATAATTGTTTTAATATTAAGTTGAAATGAGGAAAGTAAGTAAATTAATGGCCGACCTGGATGGCCGAGGTGGTTAAGAGCGAGTACCGACTCAGCGCTTCGGTCCGAAGGGTCTCGGATTCGAGTCCCGCCTTGGGCATGGTTGTTTGTCCCTTGACTTTGTATGTATGTGTTGTCGCGGAGGGCCTCGCGTTCTGCTGACCCCAGATCAGAGGAGCCCGCAAGTGTGTTGGTGTCTAGTGTATGGTCGAATATGCGTCCCATCGGGGCGTAAAGGGTAACCGGCTGTCGGCTGGATAAAAGCCCTAGATAAAAAAGTAAATTAATGACACATGTATACAATTACATCATCATTTGGTCGTTTTAATTTTTCAATAACAAAAAGTCCGTGAAGCTTGTACAGGAAAACAGTGTTTCATTTATTCTTCTAATTAATCCTTTTATTTATCCTCATACTTCAAGAAAAGTAGTTATCAGCTAAAGTTCAACAAAGGCAAATTATATTTAAAAGGTACAATTACGTGAAAATTAGTGAAAAATGATCACACATCATCTCAGACTATGGTAAGAAGTACACATCCATAGTTAGGAAATGCAGAATTGAATTCGGAGTGAAAGTAGTTCTTCATATCATAAGCTCGTTTTCAAGACAAACGAGCGCAAAATATAGCACAAACTACTGAATGAGTAACTGATCATAATGAGCAGAACGATTTTCATGCCGAGTTTAGTTTAATTCTGAATTATCCAAACCTGCCAGAGTAGATGATTCCTTGTTAAGCCGCATCATTGCTGACTTTAACCTTGTTTTAATTATAATTTAAACACGTAACACTCTATCACTCTCACCCCCTCTCTCTCTCTCTTTCTCTCTCTCTCTTTCCTTTCTCTCTCTCTCTCTTCCTGTCGCTTTCTGTCGTTTTAATTTTCTCTCACTGGAGTAGAGAGAAAGTTATGTAATACTTCGCGAAAATATGGCGAATTTTCGATAGAAAACTCTTATTACTGGGCTCGGCAACGAGAAAGTGAATAAATCCCGTTGCTAAATTTAGAAAAATATCTCTATCACATGGTGTAGCCAGAATTCATGTTTTGTAGGTCTTTGATACCGAAAAATCGAATGTCACTTACTCTGTCTGTCCGTGTGTGAACAACGCTAGCGGCTAAATCGTTCCGCCCATTTTCTCCAAAATTGATATTCCCTTATCAATCTGGCTGATATCATGACTCTTGAATTTGAAATCGATATTTCAATTTTGGGGGTACTTAACATGAAACCCCTGGGACATTTTGGAAATTTAAAAAAAATGGCTCCATCTTTTTTCATTAAATTTGGTTGTTGGGTAATGTGAAGAACGTACAAGAGAATGGTGTAGGTCTAATGTTCGTTGAAAATCTTAATTTTTTGAAAATTGCAAAAGTTAAAATTTTTTTCGGAGTATTCCTACGAATCAAATATTAAAGGTAGAGATTTTCCCCTTAATAAAATATGTTCCTGAAAGTTAGATTTTGAAATAAGGTCATGTACAACTTTTCGAAAATTTGAGTATGCTTTGCGTAATTTTGCTTGAAAATACGGGAGAGAAAGTTCGTGCTGTTTTAGCACCACTAGTTTCTTGTGACTAGAATGAATCACTTTTCTTTTAGTTTTGACTCGGTTACACCTTCTCTTCCGAATTGAAATATCCCCTTCTACAATACAACCACATAGTTCTGTCTGTTTAAAAAATAAAGTTTACAACTTGAGGGTGAAACTGATGTCGCAAAACGCCCGATGGCGCTTCCGCGTGCTTTTCAGAGAGGAGGAATGTTCCGCGTGTGTCATCGCGTGGGATCGATGCCAATGCGTTTATCATGGCGTTTATCTGCATTACGCGTCAACTGTGCTGTTTCGCGATCGCTGAAGCGATGATGCCATTCCCCGATCAAAGCTCTTTGCTCCACAAGGCGCCGCAAAAGTTGGTATGTGGCAATTAAAATGAGAAGCAATAAAATGGTGTAATATGTGAAAGAATGTGATATATCATATACAAAATAATTGCCCTGGTGATTGTGAATGGGTTGTCTACTGCACGGCACTTGGAATGTTTCTTGTAATGATTTTACGGTTTTATGGTTATTTTATGATTTCTTTTTCTCTTACTAAATGGTGTACAATTGCATGTCTACTTTGGCCACGTATTGTTGAATATTTTCTTTACACGCCCGTATTAACTACACACCAATATTTTACTAGTATCAATAATACAGCACCAATCAATGCTCCGATTTCATTATTACTAGTTTTTTTCCAATGTTGCTCGTCTCTATTGAATTTCCGCCATAAATTCACTTCTACAGCCTTCAACCTAAAAATCGAGGTTTTCTTATTCTTTCACACACATCTGATCCATAGCAAAATGAACCAACCTCTTTTTCTAATATTGCATCAACTTCGTTCTTCAATTGCTTTCTACTATGGCGTCATTCTTTTGGCTTAAGCCATATATTTTTTATTTGCCTTGAAGGTGAAATAAATAACTGGGACGTTAGCATATAGTTAATAATCAGGGAACAGATTTATACGGACTAAAATATATGAAATATGTAAATATATATGTAGTTATGTTCATCAAAATGTGGAGTTAAATATGGACTTAATATGATAAAATGATTATGATAAAATAATATTTTATTGTCAATTGATAAATCTCCATCGCGTTCTAACGGAGGCGGTACATCGCCAAACTCCACGATGTAAAATGCACTACAGTAATGGGAATAATGCTCAAGTAATTGAGGCCCGGAAGTAGAAAATCACAAATCAAACGAACCCCGTCATGAAGACGCTCAATCGGTACACACTTTGACCATTTCAGTCCTCCGTCTGTGTAATCCGGTTATTTTTCTACAAAAAGGCTCCAATAGAATAACTGATCGGTAGTTTTCCGTGGTTTCTCCGATCAACACCAGGCGAATGCCGGAGCAGTACCCTACCAAACGGGCCACGGACCGCGCGCGATCTGTCCTTCCTCTTCCTTGTCCTATCCTATCCCCTTACACACACACTTACACTAACATGCACTACACTACCACATATTCCGGGAGACCGGTCGGGAGCTTAGAGCTTATCCCGGCTGGGGCGGTGCCCCGCTGGTGGGAGAGTCTTGGTTAGGGGGAAACCTCACTAGCCACGGTCGGTCGGCGCCGGATCTCGCCATCTAGTGGGGGAAGATCACCGCCATCTCCCGAGAAAAAAAACATGCACTACACTCACGGGACTAATGACCAAAGCAGTTGACGCGCCCGGAAACACGAAAAAAAACAACCAAATTCAATAGAGTAAGTCATTGTCCTAGTCCAATGTTATTGTTTTTTACTATAAATAGGTTCATTTCTTTAAACACGTAATGAAATACGTATATTTAAGAAAGAGATTAGAGGGCTCAATTTGAATATTTTATAACCTTAAAACATGGTTCTTGAGAACGGTCGCTAAGTAAACTGTCTATTGGCCGACATTTATTGTAATATAATAAATGTAGTTATGATGCAGAATTAAGGTTCATGTACAAATAAATTGTATGATCACTGCCATGGCCAATTGCTTGTTGAAATGAAAGTACATTGAAATCACAGTTGTTAGTAATCAATTTAGTTCTTCAATAACGATGTTGCTTTGTCGAGTAGTCTCGTGCCATGTCCCAGATCTACGGGAATCTCGTACGACTCATTGACTTCTTAAATATTCCGCTGACGCAATGGACGCGCCACCGTCGCTCGTCTCCGACTAATTGCGGAGAGTAACAAGTAATCGAGGCTAACTATTATTGTTCTTGGAACAAGACACTCCGTCGGCTGCGGATTTGAGGCCGAAAGAGACGCGGGGGGTTTAGCTTCCTTCCTAATTGCAAATGAAGCTTCCGTTCTCGTTGGATTCGCACGGAGTGCGCGCTTGCGTCGCTGAAACGAGGGCAGGTCGCGCACAAAAGCGCTTCTTCAGAGCCTCTTACTATTTTGGGGGTACGGGGCTGCACCAAAAAAAAAACACTATATCTTGACGTGTAACTAATTACTATGGATTCTGTAGATGTTTCCGAAGCTTTGGAAATGAGCTTTCGGTCGTGTCGGCTAATGGCATTAATATTTCTTGATATCGATTGCAGACGGAGGAAGCATTGGCGAATGAAACAAGACAGTTTCATTAGTTGAGAAAATTAATTACCTGGAATTTTCAAGTTCGCTTTGCTGTGAATGTTAGAAATATTGTAATATATTTTTTGTCTCGAAAATATTTTGATTGAAATATTAATTTTGTTTGTTTTCAATGTGATAACGTGATCACCAACGATTAAGGAGTGTTCGTGTCATTCTTATTGCAGTATTTACATACAAGACTACACACACCTACACACCAGATTCACACACAAAACACACACACTCGCACGCGCGCGCGAGTGCACGGGTCCACCGTGCACGGGTTGCGAAGAATTTATTGTTATTTGGAGAATTAATCGTGCAGAATCTTCCTTAGGTAGTACGTTCATAGAGTGACTTCATATTTATTTTGCAGTTATCAATATTGTTCTTCTTCATTCAATGGAGGCAAAGTAATATGAAGTAAAAGTGCAGGTCTTTTGTCTTAGCATTCTATTTCCAAGCACTTAGATATAATCATCTCATTTCGTGCCTTGTTTAAATTTTCTCTAGACTATTTTAAAAAATTCCGCTATTTAAGCAGGAATATGAAAAAATCAATTGCATTATAAAACTTTTTTTACATATAAAATGTCTTATAAATGTTTATTATATTTTAGTACATCGATGTTTCAACATCTGATTTAAAAGAATATGTCATGATGATCATTCACAAATTATCATATTCGTTCACTGTCAATAATTCCCAAAAATAGCAGCATGAAATATCCGTTGGAAGAGTCCTAGCTTGATTGAACTTTAGAATGTATGATATCCAAATGAGTTTCGCTCTTATTCTTCCCAAGGCATGTAGGGGAAGTCATCGCCTGCAGGCGGCTGTGCTGCTGAGGATCCCGGGGGGTGGGGAGAGGGGAGGTTCCGCGTAGCATCGAAGGCCGCTCACTTCCTGAGGCAGAAGAAATGACGGAGTTGCCTTCCATGCGCCGCCGCCCGCAGCGCCGCCCTGCCTACGCGTTGTTTTCACCGCGCGCAGTGGGCCCCAACAGCAGGAAACAAACTACCTCTGCTTGATTTACAAAAAATTTAGGTCCCGGAAAGCGCCCCAAATTAATTATTAATTTAATAGAAATAGTTATATGTCCACAATGTAATTGTATAATTATATATCACACTTAATAACAAGGGGAGAAGTTGCTCTACTTGAATATAATAATAATAATAATAATAATAATAATAATAATAATAATAATAATAATAATAGTAATAATAAAGTAAGTAAAATGCTTGTAATAATATTTTATCGTTTTTGACCTTCGTAGGAATAATACAGTTAAATGGAATTATTCAATTTCGAGTTCAGAAAACTTAGTCGAACTAAAAATAGAAGTTGCTAAGTGTTTTTTCTCTGTTTTCTTTTTATTTTTCCCCATTTTTTTTATTTCTCCTGTTTTGTTCTCGGCGTACCGAACGCCGCCGTTCTGACGCGTTCCACCAGAAATGATACGAATTAAAAATTAAGGTTAAGGTCATTTCTAGACGAACGGAAGTCATTCAATCAATTGTATACGTTATAAATATTAACTATAAATTAACAAATAAAAATGCATTTTATATTTAGCGTAAATAAACAGTTTATATAAGAAGTCCGGTGGACACTATGCCTGTAGCTCCCTTTTCCCTCCAGAAAAATTCTGGGAGCACGTCTGAGTGATCTACATTCTTCGCTTGCTTTTTGGAATTATTTTCAGGAATCCTATTTAATGACGATTCGTTTCACGGTTAAAAAGGTCAAAATACTTTTACGCGTACATTGCTATTTTAAAGTGTGAAGCACTTTTAATGCGTCAGTCTTTTCCTAATTTTAGTAAAGAAATTCAAATAATCTTCCCTCAGTTTAATCACTTATTACATGTAGTATCCCTTATATTTTGAAGGATACGAATGATAACAGTTGATGCTGTAGTAGTGCAGATGACAAACAATTTTCAAGTCTATATCCTTTTACAATTTGTTGATTGTTCATTATCAACCATTATGAATTATGAAGAGTATAGATTAATCACATTCCGGGATTTGAAATTTATTTATTTATTTATTTATTTATTTATTTATTTATTTATTTATTTATTTATTTATTTATTTATTTATTTATTTATTTATTTATTTATTTATTTCGCTAAGCACGTCTTGTGTTCTTTTGGGCCCAGTGTGCGCCGCGCCATGGGCCGCATTACGTCGCGCCGCGGCGGCGTCCTGCACTTGTAAAATATTACGCGCGCGCCCGACCCGCGCTCCTCTGAAGGCATAATAGATTTTTTCCTCTCTCTCGCGAGAGCCGGGGCCTCGTATCGCCCTGGAAGTGCGCGGCCCGCTCGCGCTAATACCGCTTCTTTGCGCGACTTTCCCGCCGGCCCGGCGCGGCGCGGCGGTGAGCGTCTGCCCGGGGGAGGGGCGAGGGGGGCGGAGCACCCGCTGGCGATGGAACAGTGGGGTGCGGCGGAGGCGTTGAGGGTAAAGTGGTGATGGAGAAAATGATGCCCGAGACAGTCATGGTGGCAAAGCAAACGAAAGTGGACTTGGTAATCGCGGTGACCGTGAATAGGGGGGAGGGGAGCAATAGTTAAAATGGTGATAGCGAAATATAGGATGCAGTCGCTTCTAGGGATGATGTTAAAGAAAAATAACATTTTATCAAAGTGTTCGTGAAATGGTACAAGAGGTGTATGTAGAACGAAGTATTTTGTAAGTGTTGATGCCGATGACCAATGATACCAGAAAATAGAAGGAAAGCAAATTTGTCGCGGATTTGTCTTATAATGAGAAAAATAGTAAATAGTAAAAAAGAAAACGGGGAGATAGTGGAGGATAAATATACTGAAAAATATACAGAGGAGCAACGAATACTTGTGCATAAATGATTAGTAGAGAATTGATATGAGAGGAGAGGCAGGGGTGATTAGAGATGATAGTTAAGACGCTGGTGGCGAGAAGTGGAATTGGAGGGAACATTGGTGTGCTGGAGGGCGATGGAGCAGCCGCAGGTGCTACCGGCGACGATGTAATAGCTGTAACAACGAAGCGAGTGATAGTTGTCGCAACTCCTCGGCGGAGGCGATAGTTGGCAGCGCGGGCGAAGATTAAGGCAAAAGGCGTCGGCGTCGACGCCGGCGGCAGCGCCTGCCGGGGCTGGGGCGGGACCAGGAGAGTTAATGTAATCCCACTTCATCGGTCGTACACTTGCGGCGCCCGCTACAAGCTCTCGGACGGAGGATTCCATTTGCAATGCAGAGCGCGCGGCGCCGACCACCGCTACGCCACCGCCCCTCCTCGCCTCGCACCTCCCAGCATCCCCGCTTCACCCTCCGCTCCCTCCCAACTCTACGCAACTCCTCGCTCCACCCCGCAACTCCTGGCAGATCCCGACGTCTCCCAGAATCTCTTTGCGCCCCCCCGCATCTCACTATTCTTTCTGACGAAATTTTTCGCACGTTTCCGTACCTCTCTAAACACCCCTGTGCCTCTGAGCCTCTCCGTACCTCCTCACGTCTCTTCGCTTCACTTCACTTCCATTTTCTTCACATCTCCCCACATCTCTTTACAATCTTCACGTCACCCCACATTTCCCTACATCTCTCCACATCATCTCACATGACCTCACCCGATCCCACATCACCCGTTATCATCTCACATCACCCGTTATCCTCTCACATCTCCCCACATAATCCCACATCTCCCCACATAATCCCACATCTCCCCACATAATCCCACATCTCCCCACATAATCCCACATCTCCCCACATAATCCCACATCTCCCCACATAATCCCACATCTCCTCACATAATCCCACATCTCCTCACATAATCCCACATCTCCTCACATAATCCCACATCTCCTCACATAATCCCACATCTCCTCACATAATCCCACACCTCCTCACATAATCCCACATCTCCTCACATAATCCCACATCTCCTCACATAATCCCACATCTCCTCACATAATCCCACATCTCCTCACATAATCCCACATCTCTCACATAATCCCACATCTCCTCACGTAATCCCACATCTCCTCACGTAATCCCATTACTTCCTCACATATCCCACATCTCATCTCACGTCACGTAATCCCACATCTCCCTCACATGTCATCCCACATCTCTCACATGTATCATCCCACATCCCACATCACATAATCCCACATCTCCCCACATAATCCCACATCTCCTAATCCCACATCTCCTAATCCCACATCTCCCCAATCCCACATCTCCTCACATAATCCCACATCTCCTCACATAATCCCACATCTCCTCACATAATCCCACATCTCCTCACATAATCCCACATCTCCTCACATAATCCCACATCTCCTCACATAATCCCACATCTCCTCACATAATCCCACATCTCCTCACATAATCCCACATCTCCTCACATAATCCCACATCTCCTCACATAATCCCACATCTCCTCACATAATCCCACATCTCCCCACATCTCCTCACATAATCCCACATCTCCTCACATAATCCCACATCTCCTCACATAATCCCACATCTCCTCACATAATCCCACATCTCCTCACATAATCCCACATCTCCTCACATAATCCCACATCTCCTCACATAATCCCACATCTCCTCACATAATCCCACATCTCCTCACATAATCCCACATCTCCTCACATAATCCCACATTTCCTCAGATAATCCCACATCTCCTCACATAATCCCACATCTCCTCACATAATCCCACATCTCCTCACATAATCCCACATCTCCTCACATAATCCCACATCTCCTCACATAATCCCACACCTCCTCACATAATCCCACATCTCCTCACATAATCCCACATCTCCTCACATAATCCCACATCTCCTCACATAATCCCACATCTCCTCACATAATCCCACATCTCCTCACATAATCCCACATCTCCTCAGATAATCCCACATCTCCTCACATAATCCCACATCTCTTCACATAATCCCACATCTCTTCACATCACCCCACATCTCTTCACATCGTCCTACATCTCTCCACATCGCCCTATCTCTCCATATCCACATACATGCCAGGCATCTCCTCTCTGTTTCTCTGCGTCTTCTTGCATCTCCCTCTTCATCGCCCTCCCCACACCTCTGCAGCTGCTTCTCGCTCTCTTTCCATCCCAACCACCTTACTCGATCCAGCTTCCCGCGCCCTCCCGTCGCCGCTCGTTTCCCCAACATCCCTCCGGCCCTCCGCAGTCCATCCCGTCGCTACCCGTCCTCCTTCGCTCCGCACCCGTCATCTCCGCCGTGCACTGACTAGTTCAGCTTCGGCGCCGTTACCACTGCTGGGCGAGATGAGGGCGCCCTGGGGCACCGACCTACGGCAAGGCCCGCCCCCTGGCCGATGCCGCCCCTGCAGGCGCCGTCGCGAGATCGCCAGCTATGCCGGCTATCTCCGTTTCGCCGCATCTGAGGTTTCGGGGGCCGGGGGTCGCGACGCTACGGAGCAAATGGGCGCCCCTCGCGCCATATGAGCTGCTGTAATCCCAGAACGTGACCTGTGCCAGACAGTTGAGTTGGTATCGCCCTTGGGGCAACTTATCCGCAGTAAATTTTCTTCGTGAATTTTCCTGATTTCGTCCTGGGAAGGAAGATATTTGCTTTGTTTCATTTTTGACACCTCATATTTATGCATTTTTTTAACGTCAACTCGTTTTTGCCGTGTTATTCCCGGCCTTTTTTTCATTTTCGTTTTTCTGCTCTTTTAGTTTGATCATTACTTCGCAACATTTTCCTTTTTCGTTCATCGACAATTTTCATTCATTGCAGAATAATATGTATTATTCTGACATACCCTTTGTTAACATAGTTTCCTTCCGCATTTTGATTTTAATTCTTTGAAATAACTCATTTTGCATGATTGCTGGGGGTTGTATTTTTTGTATCACAAATAACTTCAGATAACTTGTATTGTGTTGGCGGTATTTATTTATTGATCATGAACATTTTTTCCATTATTTCGTTTACTTTTTTTCTCATCACTTGATTACTATATTTTACTCAATTTTAATGTTCTTTAAGCCCATTTTATCCCTTTCATTTGTTTCTACTGTCTTTTCTATTAATTCCCTTATATACTTTAGCGATATCTAAGATAGCACTAGTATCTCTCCTTCTGACATCACTCAGTTTGAGATCTGTTCCGACCTCTCTTGAATGTTGAGAATCTTCTCTTTAGGGATGACTTTTTGTTTCTCCTTCTTCAATGATTTCGTAGTTTTTCCTCCCCGTCTTATCTATTTTTCTCTATAGCTCCTCCCTTTCTCCCAACCTTCATTCCCCATAAGCGTCTGCTTCTTCGCTTGCCCTGGGTTCATCTCGTGTGCGACGCGGCGTTGCGCGGCGGTCTGGCGCGGTGCGCGGAGTTCCTTATTAAGTCTGGTACGCTCGCTTAATACGAACTTCGCCTCGAATATGCGTGTCGAGGGTTAACACGAGTATGTGTAATTCGGCGGCGGAAACACCGAGATAATGGAATACCTAGGAAACCGTACGCCGCCCGCTGGGGGTGTGTCTCTGCGCCAGCCACACGAGCCATCCACTCCACCCCATCCCCCCTTGCGTGCCCCATCCCTCTTCCCGCCCCCCCCCACTCCCCCTCCTTTCGCTCCTTCCCCGTTCCTCCAGACCCCTTTTTGTCCCCATCACATCCCCCACCATCATCTCCACCCCATTCCTTTCCTACCCTCACCCCCATCACCTACCATTTCCTCACCTCACCCCTTCCCTTCCATCATCCCACCCTGTAGCCCACTCTCACCTCCACCCTGTGCCTTTTCCATTTCTCACCCCGTTGCAAATCCTGCGCGCCCTTCCGTGCTCTTCCCCCACGCCTTCCCACCCTCCCCCTCTCTTCCCGCCCCCTGCCTACAGCCGGCATTCGTTGACTTACTGTTTCCTTTGCGGAGAATGCAGACAATTTCCTGGTGTTGGGTTAATAGTAGCGGAGTGTTGTCTCTTACTTTGCAACTCATCTCCAAGTGAAAATCTTCTATGATCTTGACAGCACGCACAATGCGACTGAAACAGTGGCGAGTACTTCATTTGCATTTCTGTGTGACGTCCTTTCGAAATGATTATCACCTGTCTCGGAGGGGCAACGCAGCATAGTTTATCTCTTACGTTAGACAGAAGTAGTTATTCAAAGAAGTTGACGCAGTGGATTAGTATCTGCAAGTTATTTGTGAGTTTTTGTACTGACGTTTCAGCTGAATTACGTTGAAACAACATTTTGTTTGGGCAACGACAATAGGTAACAAATTCCCTCGCAGTTTATGTTGTGACTTATTTACTTGTAATGTACAAGATGCTGCATTTCCATTTTTATCACGTCTACTACGTCACAGCACTATCCATAATAAAACTCACAAGAACAACACATTTTTATTAACTCCTTTTCAAAACACTGTATTTTCATTTCCTTTCGAGAAAACATTGTAAACATATCATTCAACGAACGTTCATTCAACCGCGAACGTACACTGTAGAAATTATACCACTCCTACGAGCGCAGTTTTGTTTGTGGATGCACAGTATTTGGAATGTAGTTTGCCGTAGAAATTTCGCAGCATCGCTGGCGAGTGGCTCTCTCGATACGCGGTCCGCTCCGGCCAGTCGTTGGGGGCGCGAACAACTGCGGAGCCGGGAGCGGCTGGGAGGGCCGGGTGGCGCGATGGGCGAGGCAGGTAATGGAAAGATTGGGAAGCGCGGGTCGAGATAGAGGCAGCGGGGCGGAGTGTATCAGGGTGCAGGCGGCTGAGGTGAAAGCGAGAACGAGCCGTGACTGCAGAGGCATGTGAGCAGATCGGGGCGGCACGGGGTGTGCCTGGTTGTGAGCGTGGAGGTGTATGTGGGCGTGGAGGTGTGTGTACGTGGGCGTGGAGGTATGTGTACGTAGACGTGGAGGTGTGTGTACGTGGACGTGTAGGTGTGTGTATGTGGGCGTGGAGGTGTGTGTACGTGGGCGTGGAGGTGTGTGTACGTGGGCGTGGAGGTGTGTGTACGTGGGCGTGGAGGTGTGTGTACGTGGGCGTGGAGGTGTGTGTACGTGGGCGTGGAGGTGTGTGTACGTGGGCGTGGAGGTGTGTGTACGTGGGCGTGGAGGTGTGTGTACGTGGGCGTGGAGGTGTGTGTGTGAAGGGGTGGAGGTGTGTGAGGGGGGGCGTGGAGGTGTGTGTGTGTGTGTGTGTGTGCGCGGGCGGGCGTGGAGGGCTGGAAGCGAGTAACGACGGCAGCAGCGCTATAAAGCGTGTTTCGGAATAGGAGAACTTCCGCTGGTGGACTCATTTCGGACTGAGCATCGAAGGGTTTGCAGGCATCGAGCCAGACACCTGCACGACATGCACACTGTGGGGTTCCTGCAAAAGCGGTTACACATTTAAATGCTTAAATACTGCTATTTGAAAAGTAAATGTATACTAAGAGTTTTTTTATTTAGGACGGTAAATGTTGGAGGTATAAAATATTAATCAATAATCACATGATATTGAAAGTATTATTTCTCGGCTTCTTCCACGTAATTCCAAGTAATGAATCTGATTGAATTAGCTCAGAAACACCATTACATTTGTGCCTGGATAAGACATTCTCTACATTCACTAGACCAATGGGAAGGCAGTTGGCGTGCCTGGAAACAAAATCAACCTACCAATGAATATCGAAAAAATAAAAATAAATGTGGAATTCATCCCTCTGCACATAAAGCAAAGTATAAAGTGAAAAACATTTACTACTTCAGACATTTTACACTTACATTTAATTATTATTCTTGTATATAAATAAAATTAGTGCCAGTGAACTCAAAATCATTTTTAATAATCTCATATGCTTATTTTGATGACAGTAAACTTTTTGTTTATGGTTTCTGTGTGACCGGGGTACTACTATTTGGAATGACTGAACCGATTTCAATGCGATTACTCACTTTTCGTGAGTAAAAAATAATAATTGCTGTTTGATACAAATATTCAGTTTTATTACAATCTTAGTGATATTTTGAATATATGTCCTTCAAAACAAGTGAAATGTTACTGTCAACGCTGGATTCCGTGAAAATTATTCGTGTTCTCGTCTTCTAACTTCTAAAGCAAAACTAAAGTATGAGCAATTTCAGTTTATCGCGAATATTTTAAAAATGATCAGTATATTGACCAAAGTAAATTAAAACTTTCATAAAGCCCACACATTATTTCCACAAAATACGTTTTGATTCCCGTGCATTGTGCAGTTAGGCTCTTAGTAATAGATTTTAATCTTTTACTGAAAGTTCGTAAATGCAACAATACATTTGTTTACAGCTATCCACAGCAATTATCTGTGTTTGTCACAGTTACTATTGTTACCATCATCGATGAATAGGACGAAGAAGGGTGACATCGGGCGGGACGGCGAAGGTTCGGAGCAGGGCAGGTTTATGTGAGGCAGGGGACACTGTAAAAGAAATTTATTTATAAAATATCCGGGATATAAGAGATATCAACCAGAATTTATTTACTTTCCTCTAATCTTTAATTTTGATTACGCCTCAATAAAGGGTAAAAACTCATTCAATTGCTTACACAGGTTTTGTCTGTCTGCCACTCAGTCTGGGGTAATCTGTGGAATCACTGAAAATATTTCGTTGCGTTTTTCATTGAAAGGAAGAGTGTTTTGTCGGGCATAATTTGGGCTACTTTTAAAAAACTATTTTTTCTCTTGTATAAAAAATGTTCTAAGTTTTGTTCAAATTTTCAAGTCGTTTTTCAATCGTAATGAAATGACATTCAAAACAAAAGAAAATATACTGTCTGTATGAGATTTCGTAAAAACTTCCTACCACCAATTTTGATCTTAAATTACTCAAAGTTTAATTACGGTATTGAATTAAAATGCACGAAAGAGATAATTTTATGGACTTTCAAAAAGTTTTGTTTTCTTTGGAAAAAATTACTCACTGTTTTCGATCCATTTACAATAAACTGAAAGAGAGCGCACTTTCGTTTTGCTTTAAGCGTCTGGAAAGAAAGATGGTTATACATTCATGATATCTCCCGTCATACTTACTTTTCTGTTATTTTGAAGGTCATGCCACTTCCTTTTAATATCTTCACTGAAATTTCTGAACCACCAAAGAAAAATACATTCGAAGCGGAAAGCCAAAAGACATCAAAATGCCCTCTTCGAAGAAGATCTATTGTTTCCGCGAGTAACTCTTCAGAAAGCTGCAGTGTGGTTTTCATTTGCTGAACACTTTGCGCACACGACGCTCACCGTGCGAAGTTCCTCCGAACGAGTGCTTCTCCGAGGGAGCCTCGCAGCAGGCATCTTGCTCGCACACGAGGGCCAAGGGGAGGGGCGGGCGTCGCGCCTCTGTTGTTCGCGCGGTGTCGCCCGAGGCGGCGCACATTAGGCGGCCCTCACTTGTTGCTCCGCGTGCGCGCCTGCCCCACCCACCCCGCCCCCGCCCCCGCCCCCGCCCTGCCGGAACAGCCGACGGCATCGGAACGGTGGCGCCGGACTTGGGATCGTGGTGGTGCAAGACGGACTTGGTGATCGTGGCGGTGACAAGACGGACTTGATGATCGTGGTGGTGACAAGACGGACTTGATGATCGTGGTGGTGACAAGACGGACTTGATGATCGTGGTGGTGACAAGACGGACTTGGTGATCGTGGTGGTGACAAGATGGACTTGGTGATCGTGGTGGTGACAAGACGGACTTGGTGATCGTGGTGGTGACAAGACGGACTTGGTGATCGTGGTGGTGACAAGACGGACTTGGTGATCGTGGTGGTGACAAGACGGACTTGGTGATCGTGATGGTGACAAGACGGAATTGGTGATCGTGGTGGTGACAAGATGGACTTGGTGATCGTGGTGGTGACAAGACGGACTTGGTGATCGTGGTGGTGACAAGACGGACTTGGTGATCGTGGTGGTGACAAGACGGACTTGGTGATCGTGGTGGTGACAAGACGGACTTGGTAATCGTGGTGGTGACAAGACGGAGTTGGTGATCGTGGAGGTGATGGTGGGGAGGAGTTGGTAGGGGTGGAGGCGGGAGGCGGGAGCAGGGCTAGGGACGGGCGAGAAGGCGGCGGAGGGGCACCAGCTTTTTTATTCTTCCGGGTATAATCCGGCTCGAGGCGCGGTGGCGTCTCCGCTTAAGTCACTTAAAGCGCTCAGTTAGTTATTCATATTACGCCAAGTTTAGAACAAGGTTTCGCGACTAATTCAATTTGGTCGGACGCGGCCTGCAGCGCGACATGGCGCGGGTGGTGATGCTGACACCTCCGCTTTCGCCTTCGCCGCCCTCCGCTGCCCTCTCGTGCCCTCCTGTGCCCTCTCGCCGCGGGGGCGCTCACCTCTGTTTATCATCTTTCTGTGAGACTTTTTTTCTCCTCCTCTGCTCGTGTTTCTGCGCTTTTTCTTAAAGCGCACTTACTTAAAGTCGGATGTTTTCGTGCTGAGTGAACTGTACTTGGTCGAAAGGGATTGAACATATAATCAAACATTAACATTTTTTAACCACTTATAAATATATAAATTAATATTATATTAAATATTTAGAAATATTCTGTGGAAAAAATCGATTTTTTTGTTTTTATTAGACGTATAGGTTGTAGCACGTTCTCCCGAATTTTTGCGTCAATCAGGTTGCAAGGAGACCTTTAAAATTTAAATAATATCCCCGAACATAGCATCAAGATGCACACTTGATGGAGGTCTGTGAAATGAAGATGGAGAAGAGAATGTTGGCAGTGGTTTCAGAACAATAGTCTTTTAAATCCTATCTGAAGCTATTAGTAAATATTATCTTTGTGTAAAGAATGATAAACAAACTTCTAAGTGTAGAGAATAATGATAAAATAATAAAATTACAGTTTTAGATGAAAGTAAGGTTTCTGAAACGCTCTTCAACGTTCGGTTTATATGAAGCATGCAACTTTCATTTTTTATGAAAAATGCACCATTAGCTTAAAAACTCTCCCACGGATAATTTTCAAATTTCGTACTCTAACAATTCGACGTTAGCGGTGACATATCGCCGTGTTTATTATACATAACATACTACCGATATTCTTCTACATAAAATGCCCACTGCTTAAAAATTTATCATATATATTACAACTGTAAAGAGGTCGATTTTGATGTCCCTCCTAATTGGCTCCCAGTAAACTATTTTAAACAAATGAGGTACCAAAAATATCTCAGCTTTCCTTTATTAATAGCAAGCTAGGAAATTTGCGTTGTTCGAAATGCGCGGTTAGAATGGAAACGGGAAGATGGCGTCATGCGCATCTTTGCATGTTGGCGGGAAATGGAAGAGTAATATGGCCGAGCAAGTTTTTGCTTAGAGAACGTGGTGCGTTGTTAAAACAATTGTAATTGATACTACGGACGATAATACGATAAACGATTATTACCAATTGTAAGAATTTAATGAACTTTTTTATATACTAGCTGCATTGCACAAAAGGAGAGCTGTAGAATTGGCAGGTATTGGTATATTGGCAGATGTATTGGTGTAGATTTTGGCTAATGTAAACATTTGATATGATTTGATAATAATATTGATGATAGATGTATAAAGTATATATTATTTTACAATGATATACAGTGAATGTAATAGAATTCCGAGAAAACGAACCCTGACAATGCGATAGGATCCCAGACACAGCAAAGCATCGAGAATGGTACTCGCTAAATATAAAACGTGTGTATATTCATGAAAATTCAAAATTTTCTGTGGTAACTTTTCTACAGCTCTCCTTCTGTGCGATGTAATCGCACGGATTCCGCTAGTAATACTGAATTGTATAAATCCGTCAACATCCCTCTTAATTTTGTACACAGGTATTGGAACTAAAGGAATCCGTCCACACCGATATGTTTTGTTGCTGCTCTGAAAATTACTGGTGCAATCACATTTTAAAATAAGAAGCATATGTTCTTTACAGCAGCGCAATTTTTTTTTCTTATTTTGTTTAAACGTTGTGGCAACGTGTTTCTTAAGGAAACTGACCAGCAGTACTGCTGATTCAGTTGAATTTTAAATTAGTTAATGTATTAACCAACAACATTTTACAGTTTGCTATGCATTTTCTATATCTTATCCCATACCTTATTATAAGTCGACTTTAATGGTTTATTTAGCTCCTATTGTTCGGTCAGTTTGATTACTCTCTTTGTTAGAATGTTAAAAATTGCATTAATTGTTCGATAACTCTTAATTTATCTTACTAAAGGATCGAATTAATTCATAAATATGCATTTCATTTACATTCTGTATCTAGTTTTTGTTGTTTCTTGAACCGGAATCGTCATATTTAATGTGCGTATTTAAAACGTGAAATACGAGTCATTTTAAACAGGTTTTAATTTAAATTAGAGCTCGGCTGTCTCTCCTCTTTCCTCGGTCTGTCTTAAATACAGTTGAGTGCATTTCCCTTCCATTTGAGGGGCGAAAGCAGAGGTATATTATTCGTATTATAAGAGGCAATCATACGGAACCCCGCTCAGAAGGTTGGAAATAATTGTAAACGCTGGGGGGAAAATCGCGAAACAATGGCGAGCAGCAGCGTATGGTGACATCTCTCTCGCGATCACCTTTCGTGATTTTTTTTTTCTTTCAGATTTCACGCAAAAACGCGGCTTCAGGCGCGGCCTAATCGGAACTCGAAACCGTGGCGTCGCCTTCCCTCTCTGTCCCTCTCCCTCTCGTAACTGGAAATAATCGGGCTATTTCCAGCCCGATTTGCACCGCTGGCGGGTGGCGCGGCGCTTCGGGGGGCGCGCGGATTAAAATCGCCAGAGGGCGACAGCGGAGCGCGTGGGTGGAGGGGTGGGGGGCGTGAAGAAGGGGGCGCTGCTGCTCCCGGGCGAATATCACGTGCGAAGGGCTGTGCGCGGCCGCCGCGCGGTCGGGGGTTCCCCGAAGCTGTTAGTGCATGCGATGCCGAGCTCGGCGCTCCAGTCTTCTATATTGCGGACGTTCTGGAGTAAGCTTCTTAATTGCGAAACAGTACGATTACTTGCGAGGAGGGTGGGTTAAGGAGGTAGGTGCCCGGAGAAATATCTTATATTCAGTTGACGTCTTACGAATTTTTCGTAGATTCTTGTATTTTATATAGCTTTGTAAAAAATAATCGTGACATACGTAAGAGTTAGGTTCCGGAAATGTGTAGTTGTAGTCAGCACCAGCGGATAATGTGAGTATTTTACCCAAACCAAATATTTCGTGTGGGTAAAATACCCTGTTGGGTTTTGTGGTGAGAGAAATATTTCATTAACGTCAAATTCCAGAAATGCCAAATATCGTGAACGTTAACTTCACTTTTCATACACTGGAACTTGACGATACGCATGTGGAAAAACTAGGATAATTTTGGTACTCCTTTTGGGTACTTATATATAAAACCCTTTTTTCTTTCATGATAAACCGTTTGACAATAGATGTTAATCATCAATAATTCTTAAAAATTAAACAAAATAAAGAAAGGTTTTTGTATCATTTTGTAGTCACCCGAGACCGAGCTAGCTTTTGCATCATTACACTATTCGAACATCTTGAAGTTATTTTACTTATCAATGTATTGTCTGCGATGGTCACATGAAACCCTTTTGAAGCCTGTCGCTAGGCTCACGTATTTGTCTTTTCTTCAATTCATCGCCAGCCTTATACAAAACAGCTCCGTGTTCTTGGGTCAAATTACTTAAGTTGGCTGTTTTTATTTATTCATTAATATGATCAAATTTCTACTTTTGAATTTACGTCGGCAGAAACCCGCGCTTCGTGCATGCGCCTTAGGTTATACTCACAATTCACAAAGTCTGACGACAACGTATTGTTCAGCGGCAAATCTACGTACGTGTGTGAACAACTAAAGAGGTGGGAAACGAGACAGATCGATCGATTCGTGATGCAATAGAATAAAAACAGAAAATTAAGACAATTCCTTTAGACAACAGAGAGAGGAGAAGGAATTCCCATCAACGTTGAAAAAGTAATGTACAGAAGTGTTGATCCAGGTGACCATGCTGACAGTCTTTTTTGATATGAATAAATATTATTTTGTAAACCAGACGGCGCGAAATGTGGGAATTAGACATGTATAGCGACATACCAGCAACATATCTCACTATTTCCTACCTCAAATGAAACATTTCACAATTCGTCCAAGATTGTGTAATGTAGGAAATACGTTTTTCAGTGTATAACAAAAACGATATTAAGAAACTCATTTGGGCAGGTGTGTTTTAGATATAAATGCATTTATATGACTATTTTATTTGCCATGTTTTTTTATTTCAAATACTTTATAATTCGTGCGTTGCAGTATCATGTTCCAAATTCCGAAAAAACATCAGCGAATTCTATAGTTTTCCTCGAACATGTGCTCTGAATCTTACCGTTTATATATCTTACTGCCCGTACTCAGTTTTATGGCCATTACATTCTCTCCTTCCCACCTGTTTAATTCATGCTTCATATTTCACTCTGGTAATGGTGCCCACCCAGTGGGGTCACCAATCCTAGACGGAATTTCCTCGCGTATTTCCACCAGAACTAATAGGATTACGTGCGTGGGCATGAACGATATCCATTTTCGTCATTGGGAAATGTTATATTTGCCGGGTAAAACGCACGTACGGTTTTAAAAACTATTTTCGAATATCGCTTTACGACTTTGAACTGAAATGCTTGTGTTGATGATACGTATAATATAAGATGGATATACGCCTCATGATACCTATTTGTTTTCAGGTATGGGTTTAATTACGCGTGAAGAGTAAACTGCTAAACTGAATGATTGCAGAACCCAGCATTGTGAGACAATATCTCCTTTCATAATGCACATTTCTTTACTTGTGGAACTAAAGGAATCAATTTCTTTATAGGCTTTCATTAATTATTATGGAAGTAATTTTGCTTATTTACCCATTTGACATATATGAATTTTCAATAATTTAAAGTTAAAAATGTTAACATTTAACGTTGTAAATTTAAGTTTTAAGTAAACTGTAAATAAAATTCTTTCAATTGTGGTTAAATGTGTAAATAGTTCGAATAAAAACATTATCTTATAGAACGTATATACGGTTTCTCACTTCTCTGCTCGTTTTGGGCAATCATCACCTCTCGAATAACCTGAAGGTGCCATTTTAAAATCTAGAATGAAAGAAGACAGCGATCCACTTCAGATGAATTCGTCTTGTACTTGAAACAAGTTTCTGTGGGAGGGAGGTGCCCTGCATCATAGGAGAGATTCGAGTGTCTCCAGATGCAATGAATCTTCCCCTTCCTGTTACCCCGCTCTTTCCGTGAGTGTAATCCGCTTTCTCGTTGCTTTATTTGTGTAGAGGTGCGTTATCGTATTTTACTTCGGAAATTTGTCGGCAGAGGTTCCAGAGTAGACCACCGACGCCGTATATTTACCTTACTTGATTTCCGGACCGTCATTTATCCCTACTCTCCTACTACCTTATGCAGCCTTTGCATATTTAAGTATGATAAACTCTTCTTCACATTCTTCGGAGAATGGGAACTTCTGGGAAAAATGTCGAGGCGTGGAAGAACGCAGATCTCCTTTAGAAATATGTTCATTTTTCTTCTTTGTATTACAAGACCTTTCAAAGGCAATGGAGATTTCTAGGTTGTGATTATATATGAATATTTGAAACAGAAATTAATACTGATTTTTTTGTCATCAAAATGTAGAATGCACTTTGGATCACTTAACTATTTTAAATAATTCGTGGTGTAAATTTTCTTGTAACCCCACTAGAAGACCTCAAAGAAAAGTTCCTCACAACATAATCTACAGGATGAGATTTTTTTGAGCATTCTATTACATTTTTGCTAGTCCGGCGCTTCTCGATGTTTCCCCACCTGCTCAGAGACGTGCAGAATCTGCAACTAAATGTGAATGAGAGGGACAGAGAGAGGCAGAGACAGAGAAACACCGAGACTGAGACAGGGACAGAGAGGGAGACGGAGAGAGAGTGGGTCGAAAAGAGGAAGACGGAGAGAGAGAGAGAGAGAGAGAGAGAGAGAGAGAGAGAGAGGAAGAGACGGAGAGAGAGAAAGAGAGGGAGGAAAGGACGGAGAGAGAGAAGGAGAGAGAAAAAGAGAGAGGAAAAGACGGAGAGAGAAAGAGAGAGGAAAAGAGAGAGGAAGAGACGGAGAGAAAGAGAGAGAAAAAGAGAGAGGAAAAGACGGAGAGAGAAAGAGAGAGGAAAAGAGAGGAAGAGATGGAGAGAAAGAGACGGGGAGAGAGAGATAGAGGAAGATACGAAAAGAGAAAGAGAGAGAGGAAGAGACGGAGAGAGATGATTGACAGAACAAAGTCTGCCGGATTCCGCTAGTAATCGTATATAACTGCAGATCAACACAGGTCAGCAGTATTTCGTAAAACAGAACTTTGGGGATAACTGTTGAATAGTCTATGATATTTTAAATACAAGGAGTAAGATGATTATTGGTTAGAAACTTATCATTTTATTTTAGTAATAAGCATTACTTACTGAGTAACTTATTTCATATTAAGTAAAGTAGGTTTTAGTAATTCATTATGTTCCTTATGAAATATCATTTACAATAAGTGGATAAAATTCCTTTCAACATTTTCTCGGCCAAAATAATAATTCTTATAAAACGATTTTCTTCTTTTTTATTTTTTTTATAGAAGTGTGCAAATAAAGAGAAAGTTGGTCCGTCAGACCTTCACAAAAGCGTGATCGTGGTATGTGATACAAACGACCTAAAAAAGATGTTTCAATTTTTACCATCGGTGCCCGATATTATTTATGACCATCTCTTTGAATTACTGTGTATGCTTTGGATCAGGTCAAATGTTTTTATGCTTATTCCAGATTATTGACGTTTATGAATTGGACTACGTCTTCTTCGAAATATATGATAGCATTTATCATGCTTCTGTAATTTATTTATGTGAACCCGATTTACAAGGACATTGGAAATTAATCTGCTGTGGCTTAAAAAATCTGATCACAGGCCCTTCGATTTCTTGTAATAAATTTTACTCTCATATTAATGAACATGCGTGTGGTGCACTCCCATGATATACAGTTAGGACAGTTTCAATAGTGAGATTTATGCTGGAACCCACATAATACCGATTATGAATATCATTATTCTGCATTAGTTAATATTAATATTGAATTAGTATTCGTAGGTATGTATCTGATGTTGCACTTGTGAATGAAATAGGAATCGCACAGGAAAACTGTAGAACAAAAATTATATAAAATCACAATATATAGTCCTGTGTTACTTCTCTCTCGTTGAAATTTCTAAATGTATTTTTTATATATTTTTAATCTTTCTATTTAAATGAATTTTTGAATTGCTGAAGTATATCATCACTGAAAAGGGAATTTTTTAAAAATAATTTACGTTGTTATCCAAATATATTAAAGACTTGTGATTAGTGGGTAATTAAACAGGAATACGAAACTATACTATATTAGTGTTTTTGGAAATACGACTTACACTATATAACCTACTCTACTTAAACATTTGATAACATTTGTATAATCACACAATTTTATAACATTTGTCAATGTTATTTTCCATCTCTTTAAAAGTATTTGAATGTGTTGCAAGAAATTGAGCGTTTTTTATCGAGTAAGTGATATGTGGCAATGGAATCATTCCTCATACAATCAGAAATAGTCCGTTCCAGTGTCATAGAAGCCGAATATATTACAATATAAAACACATTATTCAATCAATGCTTATCACACCATGAAAGAAACCTTTATTATTTTATTAGAGACTTTATAAAATACAGTGATTTACAATTCCGCGAATAAGGAGGTTTACTGACGCAAATGTAGTTAGGAATCAGATAGTTCACGTCATTTCGTTTCTCGGTACAGACATAATATGAACTATTCTATGAACATGACACTAACGTATAAAACGTATGGAGAAAACAAAGAATCTGTAACAATAAATCCACAAAAGAAGGAACTCTTTCGTACACACGATCACAATAATTTATTATTATTATTATTATTATTATTATTATTATTATTATTATCATTTTATGTAATATAATTATTAACGTTAATTTTATATTTTTTATTATTTTAATTTAAGTTTTATTCTGTTCGTATTCACGTACTATGCTCGAGGATGGGCGAACCAGTCATGAATGTTTAATCTTTGCTTTTGTTATGAACTTGCAAAGTGCAAATAAACATTGTTTACATCATATATTCTTTAAAACGTTTAAAACGTAGGAGAGACTCAGTATAAAACTCGTAACGACAACACATTTTGCAATGAGAAATCTCAGGAATCAGCAAAAAACCCTCACTTCCAAAACTTTCTTTGTATTTTTTAATGCAGGAACTAGCCAATTATTTTTTATCCCAAAACAAAGGCAAATCCGACTTATTAAGCCAGAAAACATTCAGTGTGGTTTCTTCTCTGAGTATCGTCCTGAAATAGAGACTACTTACAAAATGGGAATTACAGACTCGCTGGAAGACGAGTTTTTCTTTATGACCACAGGCCGCGTCATACTCGCTGTTGAATCAGCGTCAGAGCGTCTGACGCTGCCGCGCGCCACGTGTCCGGCACACGTCTGGAGCAGCCGCCCCCTCCGCCAGCGGCATCGCCCCCGCCCCCGCACCCACATCTGCCTCCAGCGCCTCCTCCTTCCCTCCTCTTCTGAGGGCACATCCACCACTGTCGATGTCAATTCAATCCTCTCCAACACCACGACTAACTCCATGACCACCACGACCACCACCTCCCCTATCATCTCCACACCCACCACTATCACCCAAACCGGGAGCGGTAGCTCAGTGCATCAACTGATGTCACTGCAGCGTCTCTGACCGGGAGGTCCTCGGTTCGTGTCATGACATGGGCAGGATTTTCGACACTAGTTTGTCAGCTAGGTCGAATTCAGTCGCCGTTTGGAGTAGAATTCTAGAGGCCGGCTGCTCTGATCGGTAGATTTCTGTGGTTTCTCCGATCAACACCAGGCGAATGCCGGAGCAGTACCCTACCAAACGGACCACGGACCGCGCGCGATCTTTCCTTCATCTTCCTTGTCCTCTCCTCTCCCCTTACACACACACACATACACACACACACACTTACACTAACATGCACTACACTACCACATATTCCGGGAGACCGGTCGGGAGCTTAGAGCTTGTCCCGGCTGGGGCAGTGCCCTGCTGGTGGGAGAGTACTGGTTAAGGGGAAACCCCACTAGCCGACGGTAGGTCGGCGCCGGATCTCGCCATCCAGCGGGGGAAGGTCACCACCATCTCCCAAGAAACAACCACTCACCACACTAATGGGACTAATGACCAAAGCAGTTAAGGCGCTCGGAGACACGAAAAAAAAATCACACAAACTATCACCCAACCACCATCCTGACCACCTCCACGACCACCGCAACAACTATCCTTCTGCCCATACCCAGTATCACCTCCAGCAACATTACCACCATTAAACGGAGCAAACTCTGGTCCACCACTAGCGCGTGCGTGAGTGGCAGCCATCGCCGTCGCCGTTGCCGCCGCCGCGCGCGCGCGCGTCACCTCCGCTAAGCGGCTTATGCGCTCGTTACGCGGCGGCCGATCGCGGCGCGTAATCCCGCGGCGCCGCCGCCAACTTGAGCTTATTGATCGACGGCGGAAGCTCCGCGGGAACGAGTGCGATTCTGGAGGAGGATGGCATCGCGTCTGATGGTCGCAGAACCAGCAGCCGCATCCTCGATTGCAGTTCATTCGTTGTGGTTTTGTGCAAATAATATCCCCTTGCAAGAACAACACTTGAGTATAAAAATATTCAGCGCATAGCACTGGACATTTGGGGGTGAGCTTTTGTTGTTTAAGAAAGAGTCCGTTTACGATAAACGGGTTGTAAGAGATGGAGACGGACGAGCCGTTTTTGATAGCGAGTAAAACTGCCCCTGTCTTGGTATAAATCCGCTGTGAGCCAGTATTGATTCAAAATCTAGTGGTATTAAGGGATCTGTTGCCACAAATAATGGAAGTAGGGAAAATGATGGGTGAGGTGCATCATCACACATGATGAAATCTGAAGAGGAAACATCGTTAAGGAAAATGAACCTCGGTAGTCATGAATGTCAATCGGTCAGCACAATGACAGTCTGGATACTGGGACATTCTTTGGAAACGATGCGAATTTTCAAAATTTTGTTTGGTGACGTTGGTTGTTTTAGAATTCTGCGGGAGATACTGAAGTCATCTACAACGATCACGTTCAATCACTGACATTACTTTGGAAGGCGAAATGGGGTGACAGTAACAAAGACTTTCAATACGTAATATTTATAAGTGCCAATGGGGTCATCATCAACGTCAATGACAAGGATGGATGAGAAGGTAGTGTTATTTTGGTGACAATGCACAAACTATCAAATAATGTATAATATTATTAACGTTGCTGTCATTATGAAAGTGTTCAAAATTTATGACAATGCAAATGTTACCTACTGCAATAACGAAAGCCATTGTTGATTCCAATGACAAAGATGATAGAGATGGCAAGGACGATGGTGATGGTGGTAAAGACGATAAGGAAGCCGGGAGATAGGAAACAGGCGAATATGATGGCTAATATAAAGTCTAACGCGATGGCGAAGAAGATGGTACGTCTCAAATAGATCAGAGCAACAACTATCCCATTGTAGATACTCTGACCGGCATTAGAGCTCTGATGGTGGTGCATTTTTGACACTAGTTACTTCATAGAATTCAGCACTGTCTGGAGGAGAATTCTAGAACACGGTTCCTCTAATCGTTTTTCCTGGAAGACGATGAGGATGGCGAAGGCGATGAGAATGGCGAAGACGATGGGAATGGCGGATTCTATGGGAACGGCGGATTCGATGGGAACGACGAATTCGATGGGAATGGCGAATTCGATGGGAATGGCGAAGATGACGTCGATGATGGCTGTGGCAAAGACGATGGCCGTGTGGGAATGACGATGACCCCGAGAATGACAATGGGCATGGCAATGCCGATGGCCATGCCAATGACGATGGCCATTGAAATGACAATAGCGATGTCAGTGGCGATGATATCAGCGAAGGCGAAGTGGCGTCGGCGTCGACGGAAGTGTCGCGAGAGGGAGCGGCGACGGCGGGCAAGTGGGTTTGTTTACTCGCGATCCGCCGCCGCCGTCGCCGCCTCGCCACCCCGACGGCGTCGCTCGCCTTTTACGCTCGCTGGAGCGGCCGCCCCCTCCGTCCAAAAACATTCCGCCGTCTGCGGCGCAGTAGGTCGAACGTGTGCTGACGCAGTGCAGCGTCGTCGCGGATTCGCCCTGAAGTTCCGAGTTGCTTCGTTCTCGCAAACGCGCGGCCAGAGTTTTAAAATGTTTGCTTGACAAAGGGTACTGTGGGAGTTCTATTTTGTTTTCATCATGTATTGTCCTCGTGTTTGTAGAGTTCGTTTGTGAAGGAAAAATGTATGTTTTTAGTAATCATACATTTCTTGATTCCTTTATTATAGAGAAAAGCTTGTGAACATATAGTTTTATGCCATCTTCATACCGCATGGCAATATTGAAATATGCGTAACAATGTAATGTGGTTCGAAAATGGCTATTTTACGAAAGGTGCATTTCTCATTGATCCATGTATACAGTACTTAAAAAATAATGGCACTTTAGAGCAGGGTGCTCAATTGAGCCCCTCAATAGTTGAGGGAGGCGCTCGGTTCCGATCGGTTCTGGTCTAGTGAATGGCGTGAAATACGCGAGCAACAGCCGCGAGCAATCTCGAGTGTAGCCAGTCTGGTCGGAAATCTTACTTTTGAGCAACCCGGGTGTAAAAGATGGATTCGTGGACTAATGTTGAGGAGTAATATATCACTGCGAACAATAATTATAATATTGATCAAACATTGAATTCACATTTGCGTATTAGAAACTATAAATCATTCTCCTCTGAATTCCAATTATTTTCAAATTGAAATAATTGCCTGTGTTAACTTTGCATGTCCACCCAACTTTCACCAAAGCTGCATTCAAGATGATGGCAGTAAGTCATTAGTTGAAACACGGAAAGCTACGATGAGCGTAAAAGCCATTCAGTGACTCTTAATGTAAGCCTCTCTCAGTGACGTTAAACCCGAGGATAGAAATCACATGATTAGCCCAGAAACACACAACAGGGTTTCATTTCCATATAAATCAAGACGAGATACTTAGAAAATACTCTTAATAAATTACGTCGTTATTCCGAATTAAGCAGACACGCGAGTGGGTCTTCCCGTGGGGCTTACTGACCACCAGGGGCGCCACTCGGTGTTCACGGTAATTTACGAGCGCACGATCGTAAAATAAACAAGCGAGCAGCGCGCCGCGCGGCGGCGCTCGCGTCTTCGCTCAACTTCTCGCCGCCTCGCCGCGCCGCTGCTCCAAAGGTCACGCGCTCCGAATTTCCGCGCGGGCGACCGTCGTTTGTCGGCGCGCACGCGCGTGCGCGCGGGATCGCGCGGCGCGCTTCGTCACTGTCACGGAGCGCGAGCGGATGCGATCCGTATTCGCTGCCGCCCCATTGGTGGTCTCGCGCGCCCCGATCCCAGCGGTATGCGCGCTGGATTGGAGGGGATGCTTGCGCGATGAGCTTTCGCTCTCGATGTGGTTTAGATAGCCTGTCTTTCTCATACAGATATAGGACTACAATTATATCAATGCACACTCACCTGGGCATGTTAATCCACAGTTCATTCCTTTTTAGTGGGATTGTGACAAGACGATGCTTCATTTAAAAATCGTTTGTTTCAGTTATTCCTAAGTCCGGCGGCGGCGATGGTGTAACGGTTAGCGTATCGGACTGTTATACCCAAGTTTTCGGGTTCGAACCCGATGGAAGCCGTGGATTTTTAAGGGCAAAAAAATCCTTCGTACGCCTTCCTTCGGAGGGGAAATAAAGCCGGCTGTCCCATGTTAGTAGATTTACTGCATGTAAAATATCCTCAAGTCTAAATGATGCCTCTGAGCTAAATTCAAATCGCCTGTTTCGTCGCCTCAGTAATACCTTCTTTCTCCCACGGTTGGTGAAAGGAGCGTAGCGAAATTTGCGTGGTCAGACGGAAGAACAGGCCTCATGGCCTGAGTCTCGCCACGTAAAATAAGGTCAATTCAATTAAAGTCCATATTATCATTTTTTGTTTTTGTTTCCTTAATACATTATTTCAGTTGGAATTATTCCCCAGTAATATTTTGTTTATTAAACGATTCAATTTTAACTAATTAAACACCTTCACTTTTTACATGTATTAATCCTCGGATTAAAGAAGTATATCTTAACGTTTGGCGTCGTCTAGGGTCCTCAGAAGTTAGAAGTGTTCATGTCTCGTGCTTATGTAAACTGATATAAATGAAAAAGAACTGACATAAAAAGAAAGGTATCGCATACTTTGAACAAGATAAGTTAGCTTTTAGCAAGAGATAGGGTTTTATGATCTGTTGCGAGACAATTGACTGCAAAACTAATTGAAAAGTCATGTACAACGATCTCAAGAAATGTTAAAAAATATAACAAATGTTAACAGCTGAAGTTTTTCTTATTAACATATTAAACTCAAATAATTAATCGAAGAGGGGATTGAGTGTAGTCGATCCTCGTTTATTAATAACTAAAAGTGTGTAGTTTCATTCGAATTCCACAGAGCGAAAATATCCAGTCTTGAGTGAGAAAATAAAATTCGAATAACATCATTATTAATTTCTATCAATTTATTTGTAATCAATTATTTCGGTAAATGATGCCTTGAAGTTTTGATTCAAATTATATCTGATTCTAGACACCTGCACCTTCATTCCAGATAATGTTACGACGGAAATACTTTTTTTTTTGGAAGTTTGAATGTTTTTATAGCACTGACTTTACTGTGAAGTTTTTGTAGTTGAACTGACACATGCTCTTAAAATCGTTGAAGAGTTCAGTTATTGTTTTGGACTTGCGGGCATTTTCTCAAAGGAGAAGATCTTCGCATATAATTAAGTAGTTTTCGAAAGCTAGAAATTAGCTTGTTCGGAAAAAATGTGGCAAGATAAAACAGACTTGCAGCATACAAAAATCTAACCAACCTAATGAAAGCGGGTATTCGAAATTGCTTTATAATATTTAACTTAGAAACTAGACATTCGGGATGAGATAAGACACCCGCAGAGGAAAATTAAGATATATACCTTTTTCGTTTCTACTAGAGGTTGGCATGCACCTGTCAAAGTAGGGTATTACGTACAGTAATGAATGCAGAATTTTTCTTGTTGGTCAGATTTTTTATGTTGATCACCTTATATACAGTATTCTTTCAACTTTCAATTGACGTTCTCGTAAAGTCACATAAGATTGTCTATCATTATATAATCCTAAGCACCTTGGTTACCGGAGCGTTGATATTCCTTTGCTAGTGAAACCGATGTCAGCGAATTGCAAGCCGAAATTCAGCCGCAGTCCGCTTATCCACGCACACAATCCTTGCGAGCAGCAATGTTTTCTCCCGGCTCTGGCCCTTTCCCAAGCGCGCCCGGCCCGTTTAAAATTTGGGGGCTGCGGCGCGGCGTCGAGACGGGCCTGCGACGGCATTAAATCGCGGCTGTGTTTAATATACGCATCGCGAGGCATTAAAGGGGCCGGCCCGGCCACTCATAAAGCACCCGTTTTATTTCCCTATTGTGTTTGCCTCGGAACTAATATTGAGGCCGAGGGGGATGGGGTGGTTCGGGGGGGGGCGCACCCTGAGCGGAATTGCAAACTCCGGGGGCGACTGCCGCCGCCGTTGCCATCTCTGACGGCTCGCACGGCTGGAACGCATCTTTGAAGTCGGTTTGGTCCAGAGGGCTTTTTTATGTTGATGCTGAGGTGACCAACTGTATTCGATTTCTTTTTATTCTTTTCGGTCGAATTGTTTTGTTTGCTCATGAAAATAAGTCTTTCGTGGGTGACATTTTTTAGTGCGGGAGGAAGTTGTTGTTTGCCGATGCGCATAATAAAATATTTCTTACACCTTCACCGTCTTTAGAGTACTTATTTGAAAGGACTGTTTAAAGACGGGTCTGAAAATAAAGTAAATATTAGTGCATTAAATTTAAGGAATGTTTACAATACTTGGTTACGTCTGACAACATATGTAATTTGTGAATGCTAATTTCTTTCTAAAATTTAACTATTCAAGCATTGAACAAATTAGTCACGTTTTGGATCGATGATAAACGTAAATCGCTGAGGATTGCGAACGAGTATGCTCAGCGGGTTGCCTATTTCGTTTTCAGTCAATTTTAATCTTTAACCTGGGATCCCAAATTGCGAGACTGTTCTTTTTAATTTAGCGCATTATTTATCATAACCAAGGTACATAGCCGTTAGACCTACGTATATTGCCGTATATTTTCAAACGGCTAAAAGAACACCCCTTAAGTTTTCACTAAGTAATGTTTTTCTACGTTTCACATAAAAATAAATCCTCCTTCAAAATACACCTACTATTAGTTGGGGGGTTGAGCTGTAAAGAAAATCAATGAAATGGCCATGAGAGGAAATGCCCAGGAATTCAATTTGAGCATCAAGTCGACAGCCATGTAAACGAGATTCGTCGCGTCCGATCGCCGAGCGCGAGGCTTTTGTCCCCGCTGAATTCCGGCGAGGCTGAGAACCCCTGGCGGCGGCGGTGTCCATCTCGAAGCACGGATTACGCGCGAGCCTCTGCCTGGAACGCCGCGCCGGGGGCGGTGGGCGGGGCCCGGACGGGCGCTGTCAGGAGCAGAGGGCGCCCCTGGGGCCGCTCCCAGCGCCAGATTAGGGCGCTCGTCCCCGCGGGGCGGCAGCGGGGTGGGCGGGGCTCAGGGTGCCGTCACGCGCCGCGCGCCATCTCCGCCTCGCACGCGGCCGCCAGGGCGCGGGGCGGTCACGCGAGGGGAGTGGACAGGGGCGGGAGAGGGCACCGGGTGGGAAGGTGGGTGGACCAGTGAGTGAGTGTTCGACAGGAGGTTAAGCGGAATGGGTGAGGATCCAAGGAGAATGGAGGAAGAACAAGAACGGTATAGAAAACGCTACCACCGGAAGTATTCTATGTATTCCTAAGAAGCAAAATAAATATTCTATCCTATAACATCTGAACGTAGGTACGATGAAGGGCTATTGGAATTATGCGAGGCAGAGAAAGCATATCAGATGAGTAATGAATGACATGGTTGCGCTATTGAGAGACGGGGAGCAGTGAGGTTAATTTGTTGTGCAGGATCCTGGCTCTTGCGCATTACCTTATATAATGATAAAGAAAACCCCGAAGTAAAATGTAAAGAGATAGCTTGTCAACATTATAATCAAAGGTTTAGGTCTAGAGGTACAGTTGCGTACGAGATGTTAAGGCACAAGGCTGTGGAGGATTGTACAGAATGGATTAATGGAAATGAACTAATGGACCCGATGGAATAAAGATATATACGTTTTTCTTTATTCCACCGGTGCAAGAAACGAGAAAACTACGTAAATAATGTTGAATGAAGATTATATTATTATGAATATTGGTTAAATATTCAGATCCAGTCATTGTATCTGTGGAAGGACACTTGCATAAGGAAACACGTTCCTATTTATTTGAATATGAGAAAATTATATTAGAAATATATATTAAACTA
This sequence comes from Teleogryllus occipitalis, assembly GCA_011170035.1. NCBI lineage: Eukaryota > Metazoa > Arthropoda > Insecta > Orthoptera > Gryllidae > Teleogryllus > Teleogryllus occipitalis. The sequence continues at coordinate 64,476 of BLKR01015406.1, forward strand.
GCGTACCCGTGCGAGAACTCTCGGACAGGTTCCAAATTCCACCCTCTTCCCTATCTTTCCTTATCCTTGTTAAGAGAGAAAGTTGTTAACGAAACGTGTTTATTTGTAATTTAAGGTATCCTATAGATTACAACGTGAGAAACGTATCTTAATTTGAAGTTTTAAGGCTCTAGAACGCTTCAATTAGGAGTCATTTAACAATATATCTGATCGTGTGATGCGGGTTGCATTTACCATGTATATTTAGATACGTTTTTTAAACAAATACTTCATATTTTTACTATCAAAGTGCAATTCGTCACGTCTCCGTGCAATTCTCTTTCTTTAGAGATCTTATTTATAAGGACTGGTTGCTTGTGAGAGCCGAAGTTATTATAGTACTGAAATAATATAGCAGATAAACGAGATAATGCACGCCGCACCCCTATTACTCAGTGCGGGTTTCCAGAAGAACCGAACTCTCCACAAATTATAAGGTCTCATTTTATAGATTAAAGGAGGAAGAATATAACGCGGTTTCTACGGTATCAAAAACATTAAAGGCACACCGTTTTCGAGTTATGCACGATATTTAGAGAAATCCCTCTCTGAAAGACTACCCCTATTAAACGACCACCCCTTTCAACAACTGAATTTTGTGAAAGACACTGAAACTCATATATGAACATCAAAATTTAACATAATACCGTACAACAGCTGCTCGCTCTATTTTAGTTCCATTTCTCCTGATGTGACGGATATGATAGTAATCTAATCTTTGATTATTTGAATTAACAGAGCCATCCTTACCTTATTTTCCTGAAGAACATCTGGTACAGTATAATCTAGATGGAAATCTAGGTTATCGACTTGCCTTCATAATGCGCCAGTGTTTGTGTAGCATCCGGTCTCTCTGCCAAGCGCTCACCCGCCACCGCTCTGTGCTTTCTTTTAATTGTGCGAAGCAGAGAGAAAAATGCGAGATTTGTTGGCTTCCAAGATATAGAATGAGTCTTGCATACACAAAAAACATAATGAGTCTAAACAAAACAGGGCATTTATTACCGGTAGATAACTATTTGGAATACTAAAACGGATCAGTTTTGTTAACATTGTTTCCACACACACACCACGCACGCACGCACGCACGCACACGCACACGCACACACACGCGCACACGCACGCGCACGCGCACGCACACGCATACGCACACGCAAACACACACACACGATAACGATTAACGATTCTCAATGATTAATTAAGTGTCAATACTTGGTTTGTAAGCTTGTCTGTGATTGGTCAAGAACCTACATCTGTATCGAAATGAGTATCATTATGCAACGGGTTGCAGCCATCAAATGGCAGAATTACACAATGGGAGTAGACGAAGAAATTTATGTCAAGATTATTTGACTTATTGTTAACATTATTTGCGCCTTGTTGTTAATATTATTTGTTATTAACAGGTTTTAACGTTTTAGTGTTGTCATTAGTTGTGGTAAACTTGCATTAATATGTTAAACTATCAAATATAAGTTTATTATTTTTTTACTAAGAAGTCTATGTATTCTTATCATACTCTGAAACCTCTAAAGCTGGAAAAATTTTCAACATTTGAGCAGGTCAGCCTGTTTGAGCGCAACGAAATAAGTGAAGGGGAGGCTGCAAGCGGCGGAGGCAAAGGGAGATGCCCATGGTGACGCACCGCGAGCAAAGGCGGCGCGTGGGTGTGACAGCCTGGCAGCTGAGAGACTCAGAAGGAACAGCTTTGTTGCTCGAGACCAAATACACCACACGAAACGGCGTGCGTTTTTTTATTTATCGTATTTATATAACGCGCAGAGAATGCAGCTGGTTTTTACGTAATTATAATCCACTCCATTGAAGCTACAATGGTATTCTGAAAGGGTTAAACAGCGCTAACTATGTGTGATGTGATTATTACTGAAATCGGCAGTTGAGGAGAAAAATAATTCACATCGAAGTACTACGAAACATTGTAAAATACATTCTGTCCAACAATGCTTTCTGCGAAATTATTTTTCATTCGTCTGGACAAGTGTATAGATTGGTGGATGAGGTAATAATAAAGGAAAACCGCAACAATAAAGGAAACTGCACATATGAACATGATAATGACAAGAAAAGGAGCTAAAAAAGAGAGTGGTGTATGTAGGATAGTGTGTGCGAGGAGGTAGGGACCGCCGATCATCAAATATGAGACGGGGCAAGTGAAGCAGGGCGAGGCATGAAGAGACGGATTATACGAACCTTAAGTATTATAAAAAACTGCAATTAGAAAAATGCCCATACAATTACGTTACGTAAATGAAAAGCAGTTACGAGATTATTTTTTTAAATATATATTACTTCGAAATTTCACAAAAGTCCCTTATGATCCCTTACGACATGAAAATAATCAGACCGTTAATGCAAAAAATCTCTCGAAAACTACGGAGACTTTGTGCGTGAGCAGCCGTATGTAATTCTGGACTGTATGGCCTATTGTATTAATTATCAGACTCGTGAAGAAGTAAAAGAAATATTTTAAAATTGTAATAAATGCTTTTATTGAATAAAGATATAAACATAAAAAGTATGTTAATTATTTAATGGGATTTTTTCACATTTTCATTAAAGAGAAACTCTCTACTCCAAACTCTACAAATTTGTATTTTACGTAACTTGCACGAAGAAATGTTGACATTTTGAAATGCTTTTGCATAAGTCCATTTTGTGCGATTTCCATCTTTTATTTTTTAGTAAAAATTTATGGTAATTTGCAAGTATACTTGTACTTTCGTGGAATCATTCTGAAATTGCAAGTCATGTGATACAAGTATTTACTTTGTATTCAGCAAACAGTAAACTAAAGTAGATGTTTACGACAAGTATGAGTGCTAAAAAAATTTAATTTAATCTTCAGGGAAAAGAATTCAAGTCTTTTACTGTAACTTGAATGGTTCGCGCGCTCCCTGCTGCCACACAAGTTTTCAATTTGTGTTCCTGTAAAAAGAGACCTCATGCAGACGCTCTTTTGTTATGTTAATATTCTCTTTGTATTATTTTCCGCTATCTCTAGAGCCGTGGATAAATTAAATGGATGTATAACGTTCATTGGCATGCATGACTTTAAATATTTCCTAGAAGATAGAAGCTCTTGCTCATTTCTTCAGTATTTCGAACTCATTTCGCATAGAAAATACTTCCCAAGTTGAGAAGAATGATGTGGCGTTTACTTCTTTGATGGTAGAATTTGATGCAGTTGATTGCTGGCTTGAGAATTCCTTCATCAAAACAAAGGTTGATTTATTTAAGAAAGTCATTGGCTCCCAGAGGTCTCAAAGCCTCGAAATTTCAGTTGCCCGGGTGTCACATTTCGAAAATGTTCATGATACGGTTTAGGAATGCTGATCACAGCTTGGTTTATTTTATTTTATGCTAGTGAGCATCAACCACATCTTTCTTTGAGTGACTTGCATTTTGTAATGCGGATATACATAGAAAATTTCTGAAGATTCTTAAAATATTCAATTAATTTAATTGATTTATGTTCGGTTTCAGTTTTAGCTTTCATATTAAGATGTTTCACGTTATTTTTGGAATTATGTTGTGTAATATTTGTATGCAATAGATGATACGATACTTCTCCAAATTACAAAATTCAATTCAATAATTTGAGTAAGTTAAAATTTCTTGAATTAAAAACTCGGAATTCAGAAGCCGTTGGTATCTTCTTCAGAACACCATATTCGGGATTCGACTCAAAAGTGCCCGAATAATTGTTCCATAATAATGTTTCAATGAAACTTGCCGTATTAATAAAAAAGTTTACATCATTCTGTTTTTGTCATTTTGATACGCTAATGAACGGTTGGCACTCCTCTGTCTAATTAACTTTCTCCGTTCAACGAGTTGATGGTGGGTGAAAAGTGCTACATAATGTCTGTAAAACCTTCAAGTCACGCTCTGTCGTAATTAAAACAACTCCCTCCTGTTCACGCCTTCCTGTCATCACACAATCATAGCAGCCCCGCTGAAACACGTAGAGGCCACATCAACTTTGTCCACATGCCTTCAAAGACCACCACGAGCAACTGTGTAATTTGTCCGTTCCGCAGTGTATACATTGTGACGTTGTGACATTGTGTCCGCGTGCGCCCCGCCCTGTCTGGCGGCCGGCCTGCCTGCCTGCCGCCCCCGACAGCTTGGCGGAGCCCTGTCGGCGCACTGACACACGCGCCGCGCCCGGTGACCCGGCCTACCGCCCCCGCCCACCCCCGCCCCCACTTCCTGCGTCCAGCCAGCTCTGAGCCCGCTTTTCGCCGCCTCACCCCTGCATCTGACCACTGGCGCTGCTACCCCCACCACACGCCCACCTCGGCGTGCGTCGGTGAGTTGTAATGGTCGGCGGCTATGCCTACTCCCTCTAGCCCTCCGTCTCCATTTTCACCGAATGCGCCGCCCTTCCCAACTCCGATCTCTTGGTCTCTCTCTATTCGCTTGTTTTCTTTCAAGATTTTCATTTTTTTGTACCCTCCCCGCCGACTACCACCACGTGTGCCCTGGTCTGCTCCATCCCGCTTCGTCCTGCTCCGTCTCGTACTGCCGACCCTTCTTATCCCCTCCCACCCTGTCAGATCAATAACCTTCTGCCATCGTTTACCACTTTTACCATACTTCATTCAACTTCTCTTGAAGTAGGTAATTTGTCTTTTCTGTTTAAACATTATCCTTTTCCCATATACTCGTCTACTCGCATTCTTATCTCTCCATCACGCTTATCCTCTCTTTACTTCTCTCCAATGTATGTTGCTCTCTACTGGCACTTACTTCCTATCTGTTTCTCAAATACTGACGTACCCAACCTGTTTTATTCCCCTCCGCTCCCTGCCGCCATTCTGCGCGTCGCAGGGTTCTCACTCCCAACATCTTCCCTTCTTCCGTCACCTCCACCATCTCGTCTGGACGTAACTCGCCGCCCTCGCTGGCCGTCCAGAGCGGTGCGGCCGTCGCGCTCTCCCTGCCCGGCACTCCCCCCCTCCCCCTTCCTCCCGCGGGGGGCCGCCCGCGAGCAGCGTGGACCCAAACAATGGGCGGACGTCACACAAAGCGGTGTGTAAACCGCGGCTCTGTGAATTGGCCTGGCGCGGGCGACGGCGATGAAGGCTGGGGTTGCACGGTGAGGCGGAAAGGTGTGATATAAAAAGGGCGCCCGCCCGCACGCTGGGCGCCAATTCATGGAGGTGGCGCGTTAAAACGATCTGCTTGTGGCGGCGACAGAAAACGGGGAAAGAGATTAGGCGACGAATTTAATGTAGAGCTTGGGTGATGGTTATTGAGCAGATGGTGAGAGGAGAGATGTCAGTGGACATGAGTTTCAGTGAAAAAGGCGTGTGGGAATAAGGACAAATAAAATGCTTTTGGGGGAGGGGGGCAACCAAACGCGCGCGCAACGTACCCACATCAATGACAATAGAACATGACGGTAAGGAATCTTCGCATAGTTAATTTTTCTGTATGTTTGATTAAAATATATTGAAATTGAAATTTTACAAAAATATCAATATTTTCATAATTCTAAGGAACGGTATTACACACGCTGTTTATATCCCGTTTGTCCCGATTTAACGGGTGCTTTCAATATAAAATAAGTTTTCTGACGTTGGTACTTGCCAGTCAATTAGGTCTGAACAACTACATTTTATCCACGTCACCGCGTGTCCTATCTATTATTGGTTACAACAGATTCTATTATTTTTTCTTCAATTCATCCAAATTTATCGGTGTTATTTTCATTTAATTTCTATCGTTATTGTAAACCTTTCGTTCTGAAGGTAATCTATTAAAGGAATGTAGTGCAAAAGAACGTTATGTGATGTTCTGATCACAATTTTTTTTAAAAATAGAAATTTAATTTAATTTTTAAAGTTCATTCATTTTATGGATTTCTAAAATAAGAGATGTTTTGAAAGTCAAAGAACTATGTGAAAACATTCTCGAAAATAAGTTAAAATGATACAATCATGTTTCAAGAGTGTCAACGAACCGACTTCCATTTATAGCGATGGACTATAGAACAGAAGGAAGAAGGGACATTGGTAGACCGAGAAGAAAAATGGGTGTTGGAACAGGTTACATGACCTAAACTCTGTCGGTAAGAAGAAGAAGAAGAAGAAGAAGAAGACTCATTTTATGTATAGCATTCGTCATGAAAATTGAGTCAGCCTACCTAATTCAATAGGTTTCCAAAAAATGGATATACTTGTCGATTGATACAAACAATATCATACATCTACTTTTCCACGTTTTCCGTTCTATGTCGCAACAATTCTAAGGCCAAACGGCCGTATCACATCGTTCGCTGACTTTTTACGAGTTCGTTATTCCTCTTTCACCAAGCAAATATTTTGTTCATTGACTTCGCTTTCTAGGTTAATTAACGAAAACAAAACCGAACAATATGAAGCGCTCCATGTCGACTTTCTATTACGCCCATCCAATTGTGGTCCAAAGCGAGCACACGGATGGCATTTAATGTGTCACAACAGACGAGAGCGATTTTGCAGAACACTACCTGTTCCCTTTTCACTCGCAATTTGCATTTACAGCGAGTTGACCGACGCCCCCTAAAGGGATTGTAGAGATTATAGGATAGTTTTGTTCTCTGTTTACACGCGCTCATTAAAATCCCCACATTCATGAAAACGTGTTCTGCCTCACAACTCCCTGCTTTGTAGACGTTTTCTACTTGGCTTGTATTTCACACCCGGATAATAACTTGAAAAAATCTGATAATTCCAAATAGAAAACAAAGAATGAATATACTCTTTAGGACAAAATGGAAGGTCTTTTCGATTATTACGTTTGTATGGTTAATCACTTTTAAACTAATTAAAATACTTTATTAAAATTGCGTGAAAATGTATTTACGTGCTTCTGTTAGGCCTATCTATGAATTTATTTAATACTTAATGAATTCATTATGTACTAAATAAATTCGTATATTGTTAATCATTAATCGTTTACAACTAATTTTCAAATGGGGTTTTGCTGCCATTGTTTCTTACTTTCTTCATACGAACGCCATAAGAACGGCAGGAGAAAGAAAACGTACGAATTTTTAAATAAATATGAGAATATATATTCTAGATATATTTTCAATGCAACCTTAATTATAATTAATAATTATGAATATCTATTTGATTGTTGAATATATACTGATGAATTATAATATTATTTGCATTGTTCAATTGAAGCTATTGAAGCTATCTCCGAAAGATAATTTTTACACTAACGTGTAATGTTAGCACGGTGCAAAATTGTGCATTGCAATGGGAAAGGGATTTATTTTTATTTCACATCAATCAAAAGCGTGCGCAAAATGATTTTAGCTGTGAAGTAAATGACAGCTACAGACACGACAAGGATAACAGATATGACGATATAACAGGATGACACCTACAGACATGACAGGTATAACAGATATGACAGGATGACAGATATGACGATAGTATATTTTATCTCCTAAGTTTCAAACGTTTTCTAACATTCAGAATTGCTAATTTAAGTTCTTTGGAGAAAATCTAAATGGAATAATAGAAGTCTCAAAGATACTATTCCTTTTATTTATTATTTCATTTAAATGCATTATAAAACTAATGTTAACGTTTTTGATTATTTAGAAATGGTATGTCTTTATCTCTGACGTTGAGTTGAAGACGGACGACAAGCATTATAAATCCAACGAAGAGTGAACTCTGAATCATGAAGCAAATCAGCTTACACGTCCAATGATTAATACAATTTTTATAAATAAATATAAAATATGAGGCTCACTGTATGTTCTAGATGGACATGTAAACAATATTTTAACTGATAACTATGTTTTATTTCGGTGAACTTCACCGAAACTCAATACAATGTGTAACGGAAGTCTAACCTAGAGCACTACATTCTTATATCTGGAAGTGGTTTTTGTTTTCTTATGGCAATGTATAATCACAAGGTAATAAAGACTCGCTAACTCAAAATTTTATAACCTAAATGTCTCGAGAATGTGAAGGAATTCATCCTTCTTCAACAAGTAAATTCTATTGATAACTCAAAGGGAAATAGGTTTGAGTACTTAAAAATAAAACTTGAAAGTTCGGACTCCGCCCAATTTTGTTCATCCTTCCATTGCTTAGTGTGTTCGCCTTGTAACGCCGTTCCCTATCCTCTGCACGCCTTGGTACCTCAATTTTTCCCCGCCACGGCCCCGCCACGTCCCCGCCACGTCCCCGCCACGTCCCCGCCACGGCCCCGCCACGGCCCCGCCACGGCTCCGCCACGGCTCCGCCACGGCTCCGCCACGGCCCCGACGGGGAAAGTAATACAAGAAGGGCACCAATGTTGCAAAGATGCACCCTTACTTCAAGGCTTCCCTATGCGCGTACATTGGTAGAGCAGGGAGAGTAGTAGAAGTTGCACGGAGTGTAGTTGAATAAGCTGTGGTAAACACATGCCGTTCTACAGACAATACTTTACAAACCTCTGCAAGTCATCTGCGGATTTGTTTATTATTAAAATAAATATTCATATTTAATTACTTGCACATTTGAATTCTTGCCGGATTTAAAAGGGATAATTCTCATAGAATTGTAAATGAAGAGTTGAATTTTTATACTTTTTCATTATTTGAAATTTCGTTAATTTGAAGAATTGTTTGTTTCTAGAGTTTCTTGGAAATATCTATGTTTAACCATACATTAAATAATTTGAACATCAGAAAAAACTTTTAGTTATTCCATGAGAATTTGAATGGTTCAGTATATACGATTTGGGGTCTAGCAACTCCACAGGTCTTGATCTTATCAGGGGAATTTTACTTCTCAAGGGCCCCGCGTTTGCCTTTATCCTCATCCCCGCAGGTGTACACGTCCCCCTTTGGGCTGGCATCCGTATGCTCCGGAACACAGCATCCCCAAAAGCCTCCTCCCCATTTAAGCCTGGTAGGCTCACCCTGCCAGCTCGAGGCTACTCGCTATCCGGACTCGCATCGGAGTCATGAAGTACCACTCACAATGCGACGAAGAAATCCTACTCAACTTTCATGGGACTTTGCCACGACGAAGCTAAGTGCCCAACTGGAGGTCACCCGGACCCATGTCCGGACGGATCTGGGCTCACCTGGCACTAACGACGTGAGTTTTGCCGGAAATCTGGAGCAACCTGACGGGAGATTCATGAATCCCGTCGGACTTCTTTATGTGGGTGCAGGACGAATGTCCCGTCTCCAATCCTGCTCCAAGGTCGGGGGTTGGAGCCCAACTGGTGGTTCCGAGGAAGCCTGAGTAACCAGGAGCTAAGCTCCACCTCCTCACTACACTCACTTCGGCACTATGTGAGTACCGCCGAGAAACAAGGACCCGGGTGGAAGTTTCCAGTCTCCAGCAAGGACCTAAAATTCTCAGACCGTCGGTTCCCCACTGCGGCAACGGAGCAACAAAAAATTTGATATGTTTATACATTCATTATACATTTTGACACTTAATATCCTTCATCCACTTCTTATGTTGGATTTGGCAGATACTTTAAAGAAATATGAATTGTTTCTATATGTTTGCTGGAATTGTGAGTATTTCTGTCGTGCGTTTCGTTTGTGCGATTAAATTGGGCCATTTGGTTGTCCGTCCGGGCACAGGTCCGGGTGACCTTCAGTTGGGCACTTAACTTCGTCGTGGCAAAGCCCCATGGAAGTTGAGTAGGATTTTCTCGGCGCATTGTGAGTGGTGACTCCGAGCCCAGTCCGGAGAGCGAGTAGCCTCGAGCTGGCAGGGTGGGCCTAAATGGGGAGGAGCCTCTTGGGGATGCTGTGTTTCGGAGCATAGGTTTCATTGCTGTGTTTAATTGTGGGCTTTGTTGCCGCGTTTTGTTACTGCATTTTGTCCCCACGTGTCGTTTCCGCCTTTCGTTGCCGCGGAGGCGGTGCGGTGCGATGTTCATCGCGTCCTGGCAAGGAGAGCCGCGGGCCTGGCCGCCAGTGGTTGGGAGTCGGTGGCGCGTGGCCCGTGGCCGCGCCCGCGTCCGGCGCCGCGCGTGTCGGCAGTGGCGCGTGCGCGCGTGGCGGGCGCTGCACGTCGCTCTTAATTAGCGGCGGGATAAGGCGCGTGCCTTTGTGACGGCCACTCGCACGCTGCCGCCCGCGCCCGCTCGACCTCCGCGCACCCAACGGCGCTCAGCAGGCGACGACGCGACGGGGCGGGGCGGGGAGTGACGTGGCGTGGCGTGGCGTGGCGTGACGTGGCGTGACGTGGCGTGG
>BLKR01015407.1:0-74705 GCA_011170035.1 Teleogryllus occipitalis
AGTGATTATAAATTGACCACTAGAGTTCACAACCAATCTAATTGAGGTTACTTATGACAACACTGGCTTCGTCATAACCCAGATACAGTTTTCAGGTAAAAAAAGAAGGGGCATTACTAATTTTAAGGGGTAACATGTAATCATTAACAATAAAATATTAATTAATATTATTCTCTCCGCAATTCACGGACAACGGCACACAGGATACCACGCATTCGCCTCCCCAACGTGTAAACAATAATCAGAAATGACAGTCCAGCATCGAGGAGAGTAAAAACACAGTGATCTCAACTACACAAAATTAGATCCAAAACAAAGAGTATATCCACAACTGGAAATGCTCGAAATCTTGTAGGAGCGTGATGGCTGATTATAGTGAGTTGGCAATTCTGGAACGTACTCCAATGTGTCAATTTGTACGTGTTGCGTACGGTGTAGAAAAGTCGTGGTATATTTCGCTCAATTTTTACTTCTAACAAGAAATACAATGGTAAAGTATTGTGTTGCGTACGGTTGCAAACAACTCCAGGAGACAGGAAGTGGGATTCAGTTTCACAAGTAAGAGATTTCTCTTTCCAAATGTATTTGAAGTTAGGCCATGGTGCGATGCTGCATCACAATTCTTTAAGTATAAATACTATATAAATGTGTACTGTATTTCTGCTTTATGCAGATTCCCCTTTTCTCGACCAGAAATTTTGAAGAAATGGATTCATGCAGTCCAAAGGGAGAATTGGAAACCATCCATAAGTAGCACACTCTGCAGCAAACATTTTCTTGAGGATTGCTATCAGGTTAATATTAATTGTAATATTAAATTGACGGTAAGATTGTTGAGAAGATCGTTAAGACTGTATGAGAAATCAATTTACCTCAGTTTACTTATAACTTCTTACATAGGTTAGACCAGGAGTCAAAGTCAAGTTACTGAAAGAAGATGCTGTTCCTTCTGTGTTTGATTTTCCTGTTCATCTCCAGAAAAAAACATCTGTGAGGCGACCTTCTGGATTGCAACCATCTAATGCCATTGTAAGTAATCTGAGAACAAGTTTTATAACGGTTGTAGTTTTCTTCTTTTTCTTCTTCTTCTTGTAGTTGTACAAAGACACCAAAAGAGGTTAATTTTTTTTTTTTGTTGAAACATCAGGGTTTTTACTGAACATGAGATCTGCACCATTCACTTAAATAAGGCTTTGTGTCCTTTAGGCTATCTAAGGTCCAAATTTCATTAAAAAAATTTGGTGCAGTTTTTAAGAAAAAATGGTTTAAAGAAAATAAAAATTACCAATGTTTGACACAAAATTTCGTACAAAATACTCATGATTTTGAAAAATGGTACATGACATCATTTGAAGACCTGTTTTTTCTTTTTTCCTTCCATGCACTGCACCATTTTCTAAAGCGTCCTATACGCTATTCGAGGTCAAAATTTAATCAAATTTGTTGGTGCCGTTTTTTGAGAAAAAATATTTAAACAAAATTAAAAATTGTATATGTTTCACGCGAAAAAAATATTCAAATTTTCGAAAAATTCGAAAATGTCCCAGGGGCTGTAAAGTACCGCCCAAAATTAAAATATTGGTATCAAATTCAAGGGGCCGCGACATCAGTCAGATCGATTGGGGAATGTCAATTTTGGAGAAAATAAGTTGAATGGTTTAGTCGTTAATGTTGTTCACAGACTTGCTAGACAGACGTTTTGCCGTCAATCAAATTTTCGGAATCAAGGACACAAAACATGGATTCTGGCTACACCATGTGTTAGAGGATTCCCTCTCCAAATTTTGCAACTGGATTTATCCACTTTTTCGGTCCTAGGGCCTGACGATAAGAGTTTTTCTGTCGAAAATTCGCCGTTTTTTCCCGCTGCTTTACATAACTTTTTCTGTATTGTGTAAGAGGTAGCGAGAAGGTAAAAATTGGTACGTTCATTCAATTTCTGTCTTACTGAGCTTTTCTTTCCATATTCATTTGTTATCACTAGACATCGGCTGTTTAGGCACTAAAAAATCGTCTTTTAGGCGCCTAAAAAGGCACTGAAAAGGTCAAGAATAAGGAGAAAAAAGGCACTGTCTTAAGTTACATACACAATAAAATGGAAAAATTGTAATTTTTGTCTATATTATTTTGTAAACTTAAATGCACAAAACCAGTTCGTATATTTTAATGTAGAACTAGATTTACATATTTACAACTCTTCTACATTTTATTCTTAATAGTTTCCATTAACCAGTAATATTTACAATTACCAGTAACTTTTCAAGGATCACAATTTCAGATTTGCGACGACTGGGAGACAAAATCAGTTTGAATGCGGAGAAGGATATCTGAACGATGTGACTGGCATTTTTTTAGCAGTCCAACACTAGCAACACAAACCTTCTGGGAATTTATATTTATTTCCGCTTAAAATTTCGGTTCCCTCGGTGTATTGTCAATCGTTCATGGCTGGTATTTATGAAATAGGGAAATGGAGAAAAGTCAGTTGGTATACTTTCAGGAATTCTCACGTAATTTTAAATTTCAAGACGTGAATTGAAGGTTTCGTAATGAATGGTCACGTTGGACCATTGCCGATTATCCGATATCTTAGCATTGTAAATAAATATAATAAATAAAAGGCAAAAAAAGTCCTAAAAAGGTATTTATGCAAAAAATAGGCATTTGTGCTAAATAAGCAAAAATAAGCATTATAAAACTTCGTCATATGTCATCATTTGTCATGATTCGTGGACATATATTATCAGCCTTTAAATAAGTTCTCTAGAAAAAAATAGGCATTTCCCTAAACATCCCATGTCTAGTTATCACATTTCTTGACACTGCTGTTAATCGTAGGGTGGGGTACACTTACAATTTCTTTCGGCAATTTTGTTTCGTGTAAATCTTCACAATCAATTGCAGAATTAAGGTGGTTAGAGCGAGATATTCCCTAGTAGATAGAGAGTCCATTTTACATTCAACAATAATTATTTGTGAGACATGTGGGTATTGTGAAACATGTATAAACAAACCAGGGATTCCTATTAAGAGTTTTATTTAATTATACGAATTAATTGTGTTATATAGATAGAAAGTAAAAATATTTCAATATTATATAAAGACCTATCGTTGACTAGTTTCTTAACTAGTACCAACTGATCGCGTAGCCAAAGAATGAAAAATTGAGGCATAAGATCGAATATAAAAAAGCACTATTTCACCATTAGCAAGATCAAAATTATAAAAAGTAACATTATAGACATATATCTACATATTTTTTACAGAGATCACTAATAATTGCCGAAGTCTCCTCATCTTGAATATCGCGAAATGTCTTTGGTAAATTAGGCAACGCCGTAATGTCTGTGATATTGGTATACCTGCGCAGGGCTCATGCTGCTTCAAATTGTCCTTGTTTTCATTCACTTTGAATACTATTTCCAGATATACTCTTTGACTATTTCTGTACTGTTTGGTGCCTAGTCGACACGCGGTAAACAATGTCTGAGCTCATTGGGAGTGCAATTGGTTTGAGAAAATAGTGCTACAGAGAAAAAGGGATTTCTGTTAAAATACTAATACTACCTACGATTGAATTAATAATTCCTCTTACTATTTCAATCAATTTACCCTTGGTTGGTTTTATATACAGTGGGTCTTGAAGCATAATACTGTGTTGGGCACTCCAGAAAAAAACTTTAACTAAATATCACTAATTATGATAAGATAAATCCATGTACAAACACAAATGTCAATTAACAAATAGCTTAAAAATTGAAAGTTCCATTGTCAAATTCTCATTTATAAATGCATGTTTCGTTTCTTATTGTTTCATTCAATTTATTTTTAAATTCAAATACGGTTCAATAAAATATTTGATTGATTATTATTCAGATAAAAACATTTCTTGAAGTTTTTAAGAATATTTATTTTCAAAAATGCAGGCACAGGGAAAGGAGTCCCAAGCTTTCATATTTTGCTAGTAGGGAAATCCAGCTCTACATTTATACCATGCATGGTTGAAATTAACACCAGCAATTTCTAATACCTTTGTGAATTGAATTCTCACCCCAGTAGTTCTACTGATTGAGGTGCTGACATATGCAAAAGTTTGTTGCTTCGAGTCCAGTATCCACTGTGTATCTCATATAATGAAAAAGAGAATATGAATTATTTTCAAATAATTAATCATTGTTCAGGAGCTAAAATGAAAAAAGCTGTTATAGAGCTCAAACTGAAATAATGCTATAATAAAAGTATAAATATTTCTATAAACTCTCAAAATTACCCATTTGCTCATAAAGTTGAATCACAGTGAATCATCATCATAAACTGCAGGCCCTTTCCTGTTTCCCAGTAGAACAGGAAGCTTACACCTCCAGGTGTACTTGATCAAAGTGATTTATTTATTTATTGCAGACTATATAAATACAAATAATATAAATATAAAATATACATTATTCCGCTGAGGACTTAATCCTGTGCGCGGGCCTGTCTATCATTCATACTTTTTCATAGCATACAAGATTGTTTATATAGCTCATAAAATATAAAAGAAAACACGTGATCATTTGGAATATTAACTGAATTGAGTTTTTCATTCAGAACGCACAAATGCTTTTATCCATCAAATTTAAATATTTGATTATATACGAAGGCAATGTTTTCCAGGAGTGAGGATCTTTTAATTGGGCCCAGAAGACCTAGAGGAATGTAAGAACTCTTGCCGGAGACTTGTCACTCGATTTGAATGAAGCGCGCTACGCGCACAGTGTTGCCGAGTTGGGCGTTACCGGCCCGTCCCTGTAGAAAGCGCGCGAATGTCTCTCTTTGGAGTGATTTAGGCTTACGATTTTGCGTATTTCTCCTATTTGAGACGGTAGATGTCCTTCAAATTGCGCATGTTGATTCTTCGAGATGCTAGCTACCTAAGGAAGAGTTTTTTAAAACATTTTCAACAGTTAGTTTTCCCACAATTTTAAAATTTCTGGTCGGCTCAGTCGGGTCGCCGTAAGAGCCTATGTTAAAACGACAAACTTTACGGTCTCATTTCTCAAAAACTAGACGGTGAAACAGTTTCAAATTTTATCAGAACATACACGAACCTCCCGTCTTTCGATTAGTACAATAAAAAAGGCATGTTAAACATAACACGTATCTCGCTCTAACCACCTTAATTGAGTGTCTACAGAAAAAAAATATTGAAGTAATAAGTGCATACAGAATTCTGTGGCGGCTCGTGCTGAGGTTGCACCGTTGCACAACCCCAGAAAATGAAAAAGATCTCATAGTATCTTAGGAATATACATTTTCCTTGTAAAACATTAATTATTCAAGATATGGCAGTAATATCAATGTATATGAAATCATTTTAAAACCAAAGAGCGTCCAATTGGAGCTCTCTCCGGTGTCTGGTGCCTTGCTAGGAATTGCACCACGCTCTTGGCTGTATAAATGAATCAAGGCCCACTACTCCTATGGTGAGAGGCAAGCACTAGCGTAACAAATTGAACATTGCGCTCTCCACATTGTTGGTACATGCGGGAGCGGTCATTTAAAACTGTGTGTCTTAACGCTCTTTTCACGGGATATTACGTTTTCAAAACTTCGAAAATCACATTGTTATTGTTCCTATACACTATGATAAATAAATTACGAAAAATGTAAAAGTTTTAAAAATAACGTAATTGGAAATAGCTCGAATCGTTTGACTTTCAATTCAGGGAAGATAATTTCATTATTCTTGCATCGTTTTGTTGCCCTCCGTAGCTAATGCATAGTTTCTTTTCTTTTTCTGAGAGATTCAAATTATTCTTTAAAGTGAAAATGATTTAAGTAAAGATTGGCACAAAAAAAGCTTCATTCTCAAGAATGCTATGAAATGACCAAAACTCATCTAATCGGTCTTCTATTTTTTTCGTATACATACGTATATACGGAGTACGTACTACGTACGAACTCATGCGCTTAGTCCCTCGGAAGATCTACTAACACCAAGATTGAAACTGAAGCAAAGCAATTGCGTGTCGTCACCGCCAGTTGGAGCCCACGCAGGACACGACCTGTGTTTCCGCTGTGAAACTTGAGTGGCATTAGGTCATCAGTGGGGAGCGGATTTTAATGAAATGTCATTTTTTTCCTTTTCACTTTAGAACAATGCCGTTTAGTATAGAAAATCAATTTATGTTATGACAAAAGGAATTGACCCATGATTATAGGTCATTATTTTGCATTTTTTGTCGATTTCGACTAAGCCGTTTTTTACCTTTTTACGTCATTTTTAATGCATTTTGTGTTGATTTTATATATTTTAACGTCATTTTTAATGGTACTTACTTCAAATAATACATACAAGATGCAAATGCTCTTCACAGACTTACTCTGCTAGCCTCTTCGATTTGTTTGTTTAGAAATTGTTTTGGCAGCCGCTGTGTTGTAATTCTTGTGACGTATATCAGCGCCATTGCCGGTCCGGCCGATTTGGGGATATCTCTAAAGACAGATTTCCTGGTAAAGAACAATCCAAACCAAAAGTTTTCAATCGGAGTTCACTCGATCGAATGGAAAAAGCCTTGATTACATCAGTAACGTATTTAACAGCTTGAGTTGTTCATCCGAACTGGTTTTGATAAGATTTTTTTACGTCATTTTTCTTTGGCTGCAATTTGCTTTTGACTTCATTGAATAATGATGCTGCGGGACGAAACAGATTCTTTTCTGATGAGAAGATTTTTACGGTTGACGAAAAAACCAACCGAAGAAACGATCGCTGGCTCGCACATGATGCAGAGGATGTCCCCATTGTTGCCAAAACAAAATTTCCCGCCAGTGTCCATGTGTTACGTGTTGTGTCCAGCGAGGGTCACGTCATGCCCCCACATTTTTTTAAAAACAAAGAAACTAACAAAGAAAGTTTATCTTAACGTTATTTCTATTGTTATGAAGCCTTGGATGGAAACAGTAGCGTCTGGAAAGCCGTATGTTTTTCAACAAGATGGTGCACCGGCTCATACGAGCCATTTGGTTTAGAAATGGATGTCAGACAATTTGGACATGTTTCGGTCAAAGGAATTTTGGCCTCCAAATAGTCCCGATTTAAATCCTTTAGATTATTACGTATGGAGCGTAGTTGAAAGGGTGTCCAACGAGTCTCGACATCCAAATGTGACGTCATTACGGTCCGTCATTGAGGCAGCATTCGCCGACATGGACTCGGATACGTTGCGTCGTGCATGCGGCCGCTTCAGACAAAGATTGGAGGCTGTTATCGAAGCAAAAGGAGGTTATACTGAATGATTGTTGTCTTTAGATGTTCCCCGTGGACCATGTCCAAGGATTTTGTATTATATTTAATATTATGGTAATAAAGTTATGTTTAAAAATGAGTTCTGTTTGTCCGGATTTTGGTGATGCACCCTGTGAGTGTGCGTGTGTGTATATATTCACGTTTCGATTGTTTAAGAATTTTTCAAATAGTAGTTGAAATGTAAGACAGAAATTGTCATATTACAGGGGCGGATCCAGAGACAAATTTTGGGAGGAGAAATTAAAAATGTTTTGGTCGAATGTGTCAGGTTTTGTAAAATGTCGCAGGTTACATCCTTGAAGCACTGCATGCTTCGATACGATTTTATTCGTTTTAATGATTATCCGAAAATATTTTTGCTTGAGAGTTTCCTGACTAGTTAAAATTAAGCTATAGAAAAATTTTAGGGGGTAAATTACCCCAATTTCCTTCCCCGTGGATCCGCGCATACATACTATAATACTGCCATTAACAATATCGCGAGAAAGAAAGAATTAGCTCCACTAATTTGAATGTGTGATGATGTTATTAAATATTGTGAACTAACATTTTGTTTTATTGACATTTATGGATAATACAATTCCCAAATATCCCTACTATTTTCAATTTGAGGTAAGAATGTAATTTATTATTTGAATGAGAAGGTACAAAATTGGAGAGCAAAGAAAAATTTGATAGTTGATTGAAATTTAGGAAGTCATTTTAATGTTTTAGTTCCTTTATATATTATTCTAGCTTTTTATGAAAATCAATTTTTTTATTGATTTAATGATAATGATAATTTAGGAACTTTGAGAAACGAGAATAGTCTCAATAAAAGCTAGCCTTCATTCCTGACAGTAACCTATTTATTTACCCAGCAAGTCATTTAAGTGAGCTGATGGTAATGTGAAGAACATTACCTGTATATGTTTAGCAACATTGAACAATTCTTAGAAAGAGGACTATTGCGGCAATGCTATAAAAAAAACAGTAGAAGACAAAGAAAATACGTACCGTGATTTCATTTCTTTATAAAGAGGTCATATAATGATATTCTCTGTAAAGTGAAGTAGAAGAAATCTCGATTAAATTAATTGTATCACATATGCTTATTCGTATAAATATTCCGTTCGTTTAATACTCAATTGAATCCGTTTGACACTTCAATTTGAATTTAATCGGCTATGAAGGACATATGTAGTACATATCTGGCCACAGTAAGATGTGCATACTTCTATTTATTGCTCTGTGCAAGCATGGTGGAAATATATTTCTACCATGTGTGCAAGTATATTGATGGTAATCGTGTACTGCTGATTGGCACTTGCTTGAGGGCTATTGCTCCAGCAGACGCTGCAACAAAATAGCAAGCAGGCATTTCTATTGTATTTCATTTCTCCGGATCATCTCGTAAGTTACCAGACTTTTCAGAGATTCAATGGATTTTCTTTCAGACTAAAACTTTTCAGAGATTACAATGGATTTTTTTTTTTTTTTTCAATTTTTAAACTGTCAAGTTTTGGGAGAAATTTAAAAAAATATATAAATTAAATGGGTAAAAACAATATTTTTAAAAAAATTAATGAATTCAAAACATACATAAAATGAAAGAGCATCTTTTTCACTTTAATGTCGCAAAATATTACATTTCTGTCGCAATTATAATACAAGTTAAAAATGATTAACTTTAGTGACGCGAGCGTTTTTTTTTTGTTTTTTTTTCGAAAATTTTGAATATTAATATAATCTGGAAAAATAATATTTGGGGAAAAATGAAAAACACGTGTTTCATATTTTTGCTTTTACTCTTCACAGAAAAAAAATTAAAAATCTGGGATATCAAGGTCAAATTTTCCTTAATTTTGTGTGATTTGACGTGGAATGACCCCTATAAACACAAAATCACACGTATATAGCTTACTATATAAACACAAAATCGTTCTCTGTACAAATAAAAATCTTGGAACAAGATGCCTAGTAAACAAACTGCTACCACCGCATTCTATTGGTGTTTTCGAGTTTGAACGAGAAGAAGTTCAAAGTATCTCCAGTTTAAATTGACAACGGTCTGGTGGCGTGTGACTTGAAAAGATGGCGGATAACCAGCAAAGTAGGTTTGAAAAATCCTTAGGTTTGCTGACAACACGTTTTGTTTCTTTGTTACAAAAAGCTAGAGATGGTGTACTGGATTTGAAAGTTGTAAGTATATGATGTGTTTATTATTTTTGAACATATTATGATGTATTTGTTATCTTGACCCCGTTTCAAATTGTGAGGTTATGTGTAGGTAGGATATTGTTTTGTATTGAAGATTTTAACAGTTTTTTATTGAAATGGCATGTTTAAGTGACCAAGTAAATATGTTGTCATGATGTTCTCTTATGCAGGCAGCGGACATTCTTGCGGTGAGGCAAAAAAGAAGAATATACGATATAACGAATGTTTTGGAAGGAATTGGTCTTATAGAAAAGAAGAGTAAAAACAGTATACAATGGAAGTACGTATTATTCCAATGAATATTTGTAGGAAGAAGTAGAAACAGCTTAGTGAATGGCAAAATACATAGGTTATTAAAATTATTAGGAATTGACATTATCAGCAATTAAATTTTTCCTTTACAAGGACCTTCTGTAGCACTTTTCGTTCCTAATGAACTGAGTTTAAGGAAGTCTTCCTTTTTGATGTCTATTTCAAGCCCAAGCATTCTAATGGGCTTCATGACAGTGCGATATATATTTTTTTAAACTTAAAAATAGTGAATGTCTATTTGAAATACTATTACCAAGTTTTGTTTACACAGCAACTAAGCTGCTAACTGCTTAATTTAAAATTGTATTAACTTTAAAAAAATTATGTTAATTCTAAAAACAACAAAAGATGATGTATATTGATCTCTAAATGACTTCCCAATTTATATAACAAATTAATGTTCTTGGCTATTACGTTGTTGAATTCAACATGATCTTTAAAACTTAAATGTTATCTTTAATCACTTCAAAATATGTATTTTGTAACCTATTCCAGATTTGCATACACAAGTAAAATTGATTGTCTTGATTTTCTTCTTCCCTAAATTTGTCGTGACCCTTAATCATACATTTTGTTTCACCAACATTTAATACTCAAAAAATTCATGTTCAACCAAGCGCTAATCAAAGTTGTTTCTTTATTTTTTTATGTATCTTTTTTTATTATTATTATTACTATTATTATTATTATTATTATTATTATTTTATTGGTAAATTGAGTTATCATTTGCAAACATACCGTTCCCATCTGTTTACCACCCCTGGTAGATCATTTATGTTTAATAAAAGCATAGGCGTCCTAATTTACTTCATGGCATTCCATGAATTACTCATTTTTAATCTGATACATTGTTGTTGATTTGTTTTTATTAATAATATTTATCGAGTCATACGATGTCAATTGGAATATTCTCAAAAACAAAAATATATATAAACAAAACAAGCCAGCATGGGCATTAACTTTGTAAACTCTTGTTCATGAGTGGGTTAAGGGAACGTGGGGTGGTTAATCATTAATTGAAGCCCCTATTCATTACTTCATTGATTGCAATTTATTTCAATTCGTATTAATTTCAATTTTAGATTTCTTTGTGGTTAAATCGAAGTCTTTTTCTCTCTCCTTGCCTCTGCTAGGAGCATGTTGATATTCAATTCCTTTTTTAACAAATTTTTGAAATTTTTTATTCTGCAATTCAATTTTCTCAATCATAATTTGCCTAGAATAATCTGCTATATAATCCTAAATATAAATACAGAGTATATACGCTTGAAAGTTTTTAATAATTGTTGTTTATTATCTATATATTTAAAAAAATAAGGTATTCTGCCATGGCTTCGTTTAAAGCTTCTACTAAACCAATTGTAGTATTTTTTCCTTTAAATGAAAGAATGTGATCCCTAGATGTGTTATTATATATTATTTGTGTTGATTCAGCAACATTTATGGTGTAAATTAA
The DNA here is from genome assembly GCA_011170035.1 of Teleogryllus occipitalis. Classification (NCBI taxonomy): domain Eukaryota; kingdom Metazoa; phylum Arthropoda; class Insecta; order Orthoptera; family Gryllidae; genus Teleogryllus; species Teleogryllus occipitalis. Next base: position 11,256 of record BLKR01015407.1, read on the forward strand.
ATAATTAAATCATTCTTTAATAGTACTATTAGCAATAGTCAATTGTTTTTTTCCAAAGAGTGGCTGCTTCATGGTGGCGCTGCTTGATGCTTTATTTTGATTGTTGAGATTTGTTTACAATTCGTGAAGGTTTTGTTTCAGTGTAATAATTGCATTGTGGTGTTGACAGTTTGCATGTATTTGCTTTTGTGGTGTATTTAGTAGAGAACATTAGGACAGTGAGTTTTGCTCGGTTGTACTGAAGTAGTGAAGTTGTTCACAGATTATGTTGAATTCCGAATCCTTGCCCACGCGCTCCAAAAGACGCAAACGTACATTAACTGGGCGCAGGGAAAGAGAAAGTCAGCGTAGGTGTCATGATAGTGAGGCCATTTTGTTTTCTGTTGGGTCATTGTTTATGAAATGTCAATTTTGTTCTGATTTGTACTTCCCATGTGAGAGAAATTCTGCAAACCAGTTTATTCTGTGATGCTTAAATGGGAAAATAAGTTTACCTTTGAGCAATATGACAGAAGAAATCAAACAGTTGCATATAGGAGATGATGACACATCAAAAAACTTTAGAAATAATAACCGTCAGTATAATAGTGCTCTTTCTTTTGTGTCATTTGGTGCCGATATTACATTGCCACGTGGTCATGGACTATAGGTGTTCAAAATTTTGGGAACTCCACATCACAGAATATCTTCGTTGTACCCTGAAGATCCAAACAATGCAACGTATTGTGAACATTAGTCTGGACACGGTATTTTACATTTATCTCAGATCTCTTTGTCAAATTTTGACGGGTTCTCACTAGTCTAAAATAAAATTTTCTTTGAAGGGGAGCTGGACCTGGGTGCAATACACAAGAGATGGCTACACGACTAAGTGGATTGAAGAGGGAGATTGAAATTTTGGAGAATCATGAGGCAAAATTAGATACTCACAAGCAGGTAGGTAGGCAAAATTATTATACAACATTATTAATATTGTATGTTTTAAAGTTGCGTAATGTTTGTTATATTTGACTTCTCCAGTGGGTGCAACAAAGTATTCGTAATATTACTGACGATGTAGAGAATAGTCATCTTGCATATATCACACATGAAGATATATATAAGTGTTTTGAAGGAAACACATTGCTTGCAATCCAAGCCCCTAATGGAACTGATTTAGAAGTTCCTGTTATTAATGAACAGGTAAAATAAAATTGTAATGAAAGATTTAATTGATCTTGTATCTTGATAAAAATTTAATTGTAAATGGTTCTCTTTAGGAGCCAAATGGTAAGAAAAAGTATCAGATTCATTTAAAGTCAACACTTGGACCCATATATGTGCATTTAGTCAACCAAGAACTTGGAAGTGGAGATGCAACATCTGAAACACTGACAGCAGAAGATTCAGTTCAGGTAGGAGGTGGTGTTGTAATTTAAATGATACGTTTTTGTTTTGTTTTTGTTTTTTTCATTTTACCCTCCAGGCATTTACTTCTGTGTCTAATTGTGAGACTTTGTCTGATAGAAAGAGTCTGTTTCCGAGGAGTCATCTGGATCTAATTCAAAAACAGTTACATTACCAAATATGAGCCCTCCTGCTACTCGCTCTGCACGACTTAGGAATTCCCCAAATAAAGGAACAGCAGCATCTCCAAAAGTAAGTTCACTGCCCCCTTTTTAGCTTATTACTTCAAAAACCCAGAACAAGTTTTGCCTCATAGTCTTGTGTGTGATTTAGCGGTGCAAGGGAGATTTAGTAGTATGTTATGAATCAACTTTTCTTGAGCACATTTTATCAGTCATCTCATTGATACATCCAGATTGCTGCTGAAGTTAATTAGTAATGGTGTTGTTTGCATCAGCTTTACAGTCCATTGTATCCTAGGAATGAGTTCTGTGATGGTGATAATCATCACAAACTTATTTAAGAACAGACACCCAATGGTCTGTTCCTTTGTTACAGCATTTTATTAGTTACTTCTAATCTTTTCTTGGTCTTCTCATCTTTTCCTTGGTCAATCTTTTTACTTTCTTACCTATTGCGTACATAGTAAAGAGAAAGTATTCTAATGCTGCAGCAGAAAGTCACAATTTTTGTCAGAAAAACTCATTGTGGGGTCCTGATGTCGAAAAAAATGGATGAATTGTGTTCCTTTATGTAGGAAATTGTATTTCCCGTAACACATTGGGTAGTCAGAATCCAAGAGGGTCAGTGACTCCGAAAAACTGGTTAGGGCAAAACATCTGTCTTTCTAGTAATTGCTAGTGCAGAAACTGTTCAAATGGTTTTCCCCAAAATTGATATTCCCTGATTGATCTGGCTGAACTAGAGGTCCTGTGAATTTGAAACACATTTTCATTTTGGGGAATACTTTATGTGAAGCCTTAACAGAGTTCTCAAAATGTTCTAAAAAATGGCCCCAAAGGTTTTGATTAAATTTTTTCTTTGGATAGAGCAAGGAATGCATGGCGCAGGTCTTCTTTTTGTTGAACTGTGAAGTTTTGAAAATTGCAAAAGTTTGAAATTTTTTCAGTGTCTTCCTACACAGTATTGAAGATAAATTTGTTTTTTATAAACAGCTCTAATTTTTTCTTGAATAAAACAAAGAATGCTTATAAAAATGTTGCTTGTCCCATTTTTTAGTGATCTCACTGCATGATTCAAATTTCCAGAGCTACAATATTAAGTACAAGAGATTTTTCCCTTAGTGAAAACTGTTTAAAAAAATTAAATCTTTAAATAAGGTCATGAACAATTTTTTCAAAGATTGGTAATTTTCACATAATTTTGTGCTTGACGTAAAAATTACACAGGAACACAAAAAAAAAAAAAGTTGTCAAACTCAAAAACGTGACACACGTTTCTCTATGTATGTCAACTGAATCCGAATCTGAAGCCAGAATCGCACCACTGCCCTCCAATTTTTTTTAAATCGCAAAAGACCATTGTGACATTGTATTTTTTTGTTTTTGGGGGTTGTTTCGGGAGATCTGAAGACGAGACACATGTTTCTCTATGTATGTCAACACACTGAAGCCAGAATTGCACCACCACGAAATTTACAATTACAAATTCACGGTAGTTTTTCTCTATTTTAATAAACTGGAGGATGGTGGCACAATTCCGTGTCTGTGTTATTTGTGGGGGGGAAAAACAGTGTAAAAAATGCACTACGTTTTTCTTGAATAGAACTATGGATGTTTAAAAAACTAGCACAGGTCTCTATTTTTTATTCTGATTTCTTATTTGATCAGTTCTTGATGCCTAAATATTGGTCTGATACATCCATTGGGAACTTGTTGCTTTGTTGCGAAATTCATGCCCCACTGCCTCAGTAGTTGGTTTGGCTGTAATATTAAGAAGTCTAATAAGTTTAAAACAGTTTAAGCAACCAATATTTTTAAGTCTAATATTTGTTTCTGTGATCCTATCTTGAAAGTTTATTTTTATACATTGTTGGTTCTCGTGTAATTAGACAGTTTTTGTTTGTGAATTTATCTAATTTAGGTGATTTGGAAATAATAGTATTAGTATACAATATATACTAATTGTTGTTCAACTTAAGAATTATGAGAAATAGCAATATCTAAATTGTAATTAACATTACAGAGCAAGAAAGGGTTTGTTTCCATGTCTAGACAGGAGAGTTGCCGAGTGATGCCGATAGGCAGAGTCTAGAAATCCTATCGTGTTATGGAAAGTTACTTTCGTATTATAATGTATAATATTTTATGAGACCACAATTTTACAACTATTTGCCCTTGTGATGTACAAATTTAATTGATCACAATAATATATTATGTATTTTTCTGTTTGGGGTTGGTGCATATTTCGTTTTTAAATTGTTGCACTTCAGTATTAGTATGGAAAGTACTTGCATTACTTTTCCAGGCTGGTGAACATTAATATTGAAGTTCTGTGTAAGTATACTTCACTTTCTAGGCAGTTTGAGTTAAAAGATTTTTACTTGGTTAAATGTTGCATATGATATTTTATTATCTTGATGCTTGGCAGTGGTGAAATCTGATCAAAACGCATAATTGAGATGACAGTATTTTTCAAGTTACGATATTTGGAAATGAAATAAAAACTATTTAGTAGTATCAGTGGTGGTCAAGGAGTTTTGGACAAAATAAAAAAAAATCATTCTTTCAAATCAAAAGTTTCTATAAAGAAAGAAGAAATTGCCTAACAACTTGCTATAAACACAAAATGAGTGATGTAATAGTTGTGAGAAAATACCTTGCTTTTAATTTATTTATTTATGGGATATTCCCTTTAATGCATGTAATTAGAATATTTAATTATAATTTATTTTTGATATATATTTTAGATACGGGATTTTTTTTAATGAAAATGATGATAGCCTTCTTAAACAATTTTGGTTTATTGGGGATGTGTTGTTGGCATTCGAAATATGAGAATATTATTATATTATATGAATTATTTTTTTTCTTTTTATTTTTATAGAGTGAGCAGCCCAGAGCACCATCTCCCACTAGTGGCAAACGGAAAAGAGGGCCTGGAAGACCTCCTAAGCAACCTAAATTGGAACCTGATGTAACAGAACAAGATCCCGAGTTAATGGATTCTGACATCATTCTGAGTGATGTCATTTCTGGAGGTAACTCAGGTACAATATGTTAATGAAAATCAACTGATTCGTAAAGTCTATAAAAGAAGATATATTTTATTATTTCTAGGAAAATGTCTTGTATGATCTTTCAGTTCTGTTGAAATTACCATTATCCTTTTTTCCATAATGTTGAATTCTTGTTTTACCACTCATATTCTCAAAATCTTATCAAAATTATTGATTCGTTGGTGTGCATGTAAGAAAGTTTTTATCTTATAATTCCACTTCACATTCTGCATACTCATTGAATTGTCATTTATTTTTCCACCACATCTACCTTAATTAACGGTTGGAAGGAAGTGTGTGTCCACTATTATAAGTACACTCAGTTATTTGTGAATGGGAGCCTGCTTTTTAAAATTATGCAGTGCTTGTAAACTTGCACAAACTATATATTTTGATTTAAAATTAATGTCTGTAGATTAATAAGGTCTGCAAAACAACGCAATTCAAACAACACAGTGAAATCTGTCTTAAGTTGTCATTAATGGTTCCGGCAAACATTAGTGGTCAAAAGAGGTCCCTGTTCTATAAAGGTTACAAAGTTACAGGAATCATAAATTCTTGTAAACTAAAATTTTTTGGTACACTCATTTAACCCTTCTGTTTCTCCATTACCTGCGTGGATTCTGAGGTCAGATTTCACCCCACACGTTTTACCCAATAGTCTACCTGTATTTCATACACAGATGATATTTGGAATTATTAATTAAGAAAATTGTTCTATTTGTTTCATTTACTCTGTCGTTCTAAAAAGACAAAGAATAATATTTCCAGAAAAGCATTTAGCATATTCTCATAGGTAGGGCCTGGATAATTATGTAATTACATATTTACCTAATTTAATTCTGGAAAGTCAAATCAACGATATATTCACGTTTCATATTGGTTAGTGCCTAAAAATGTAGACTTTTTAGTACATATATTTACATATTTTATTCCAAAGTACTATATTTCTGAATATTTCCATTTTCCTGCAATTTTTTGAATAATTCTTCATTAATCCTGTAGGTTTCTGAAAGGGATTTGCCCAGACTAACAATTCTGCATTGTTAAACATTACTTTTCTGGAGCCATCTCTAAAACTGCACTATCGCATGACATTAAAATAAGTCTGTCGAAATACTGGTATTGCGAAACAAAAGGGCAAGATATCGATGCAATCAAGAACTCCTCTGTGTTAGTTTTCAGCGTGATTATTGTAAAGAAGAGATTACAGCTCACCAAAGAAGTTGGGTGATGAAAATGATACTTCTAGAAGTGGCTAGCCCACGCCCACTTCGCATCTTTCAGAGCTCTCCCTTGACCTTAATTCCCTTCGCCAGCAACTACACATGCAAATGCAGCTCAGGTGGTGCTGAAGTCCTTTTCAATTGCCCTCATGTGACTCTTGACCCATGTTTATGAACTCACTCTTTAGGGAGAAAATCTGAAGTAAAATCACAATTTGGCACTAGCTTTTGGACAAGAAAAGGACAGAAAATAATTCACAGCGTTTGGATTAAACTATGTGGAGCGGGTGTAAGAATTTGGGACAGGCAAAGTACGATGTATCTTTTCAGAGTAGTCCTGCAATAGCGCTTCGAGTAAGAACATTTTTAAAGGAAGTGGAATTTGTATGATCTAAGTTAATGTGTTAAATTTGAATCAGCGTGTCATCAGTCAGCGTTGAATCAGGGAAAAACATTGAAGTAATGTTGCAAATTCAGTTTATATTTAGTACTCATTAAAAATGCCGAAGAACAAAACCCCTCTGAGTGTGACTGAAGCATTTCACAGAAGAATTGGAACATGTTTTTACAGATCGCAAAGTACTGTTTTGCCAGATATGTGAAAAAAGTGTGACCTGTGCTCAGCACTTTGAAATCTTGTAACATTCAGGCACATCGTGACGTCAAACACAAATTTCGAAAATAAATATTCAAACCCAAAAACTGTTGTTATTGACAGAATCACATGCTCGTCAAAGTTCTGTGCCTCAGAGATCTCAATTTTCCATCGATTTGTGTTGTGCTATGGTTTGTGCAGATAATCCTTTTTAGAAACTAAGCAATCCAGTTCTATGTGAATTTCTGGAAAATAAACATGTGAAACAATTCCACACGAATCTACCGTAAGAGAACTATGTCCTTGATTTACATATGGAAACAATGAATTCCATTCACTTGGAAATTGGTGATGGTTCCATCTGGGATAGACAAAACTATGAATCTGCAATCATGTTGAAAAACATGAATGCAAGCAATGAATGTGCAAGGATATCATATTGGGAACGTTGTAATAGGTTTAATGGACAGTGAAAACTGTATGTCCATTTTATTAACTTGTGAAGTGTTACCCAAATGCAACTATCAAACTATTGCAAAAGTGTTCAATGATGCAATGGGACTTTTGTGGCCTGATGGAGTTAGACATAGTAATGTCTTCCTTCTGGTTACTGATGCAGTGCCGTACATGTGCAAGGCTGCAGAAGCCCTGCAGGTGTTGTATCCAAAAATACTACACCTAACCTGTCTTGTGCATGCATTGCTTTGCGTTGCAAAACTGATTCGATCTCAGTTTGAGTAGTGTAGAGAGCGTGCCGTGTCACGTTGAAGCTATAATTGCTTAAAAGGATGGTGTCACTGAACACTAGTATTAATTTTATCTAAAAATAGTTTTACCTAAATATCTTATTGTTTTTATGATTTTAATAATACAATCTTATGAATAAATACCTACGAAACCAAAATCCAATAATTTGTTTGAAAAATTCAATTAAAGTATAAAACAAAGAAATCTGAGTTCTGTTCCTAATAATTTGGCCACATTAGTGTATGTTGACTTTTCATTTTTACTTTTTCATTCTTAAGAATTTGCTTCTTAAGACGAGAAAATTATGTAATGCTGGGGGAAAAGACTGCGAATTTTCGGCAGAAAAACTCTTTATTTCCGGGTCTCGGTAACAAAAAAAATGGATAAATCCAGTTGCTAAATTTAGAAGCAATACGTAGTAGACTAATACGTAGTGTAACCAGAATCCTTGTTTTATGGGACCTTGATACTGAATAATAATCAATCGACAACAAAACGTCCTGTCTGTCTGTCTGTGTGTGTCTGTCTGTCTGTCTGTCTGTCTGTCTGTCTGTGTGTCTGTCTGTCTGTCTGTGTGTCTGTCTGTCTGTGTGTCTGTCTGTCTCTGTCTGTCTGTCTCTGTCTGTCTGTCTCTGTCTGTCTGTCTCTGTTTTTAAAAATTTGTATTTTACAACAAATGATGACTGAGATGTGTTAATTCAGAGAAAAATTGCTGTGTAAATATTATTTAGTAAACATTACTAAGGGTGGGAAAGTATGTACTGTTTTAGCACCACTAGTTTGAATATTTGACTTATATGTTACAAACAAAAATTCGATTTTGAATTTCCCACCCCTCTAGAAAGGAGTGACTTACATTTGCTACAAAGTTGGTAATAGTATGTTGCTAAGTTGAATCTGCATGTTCAATTTCCTTTCAGCCATTTTCTGAAAGGAGTTCCTGATACGTGTAGCTTGTGTATTTGAAACTATATCTCTTACATTGTTGGATAGTTTCCCATAACCACAGGCACATATGATGTTCAGTAGTTTTGAATTTTTTTTGATGAACTTTTGACTGATGTTATGAAGCAGTCAGTAATTTATACTAATCAGAACCACAGACACAGTTTTACAATGTCTTCAGATTGTTTAAGAAAATTTATGGGTGTTCTACTTTTATCTGATTATCACACAAGAAAGGTTATATTGGTGTGAAGATGAGGACATGAATATAAACAGTGAAAGTGTATGACAAGAAATTGCTTTATGGAAATCAAAAGGAATTTATGTATCTACAACAACTTAAAGCTACCCACACATCAAGACAAGATTTTTTAAATATGACTTATTCTTGACCGTTTGAATACAAAATTCAGAAAATGGGGTGTGTTAGCCAAAAAGGTGTCAATTGATGAACAAATTGTGTGCTATTATGGCCAGCATTTTCTCAAACAATTTATTAGAGGAAAGCCAATCCATTTTGGTGATAAACAGTGAATAATGTGCAATGCAGAATCAGGGTACTGCCTACATATGGATGTTTATTAAGGAAAGGAACCTACTGCAGCCATGGAAGATGGCCTATGAACTCGTGTAATAAAAAAAATTATTGAAATATTAGATACCCCAAAAGAGCATTCATTATATTTCAAGAACTTCACCTGCTACAAAGTAATGAATTACCTCCAATCTCTAGGTATTAAAGCTACAGGAACTACTCAATCAAATCATGAGAGTAAATCAGCCTTTTATGCCAGATGCAGGTTTGAAGAAGTACCGAGGACTGACACATTACCAATTTGATACGACATGAAATTTTGATTACCAAGTGCTATGACAACAGTTGTGTGAGCATAGCTTCTAATCATTTGACAATTTACCCATCTGTATCTGTAGAAAGATGAAGCAAATGGAAAAAAAATCACAATGGTAGCGCATCCAAATGTTGTTCTCCAATATAACGAGTACATGGGCAGTGTAAACCACCTTGATTGGTTTGTCCAATGTTACAGAACCAGATTCAGAGGAGGGGGAATGGTATATTTTCTAAAGAGGAATTCTCTCTGATCCAAAAAATCTAGGAAGAACATCTCTTACAGAAATTAACAACAATTAGAGTTCTGAAAGAGGTTAGAAATGATCCAACAGGTCATGTTTTGCAGAGAACAAATCAAGAACATCAAAGCAAATGTGCTGTTAGTAAGAAATAAGAAAAGAATGCCAAAAATTTGAGATTGGATTACACTTGGGATGTTTTCATACTTTGCATATTGTAAAAATGTAAGACTCTTAACTTCATTGTTATAAATTAAACTAGATATAGAAAAATGTTTTAACATTTACTTCAACATTTCAACGTATGTATGACACAAAAATCAATGAAAATTTACTAAGTACAATGGTATCACCCATGATCGACATTTGTAGACAACATTTTGTTGGTCAAGAGCTCAATTGAAATTCACTAAAACACCATTCCCTAGGATCTTGTATTTACTAGTCACATTATGAAACCAAAAATAACCTAAAAGTGGAGCATTAATGGGTTAATAGCAGGGTTTTTGTGTGTGCGTGTGTGTTCAATGTACCCTAAATATTAGACTTCCATTGATTATGATCTGAGAGCCTGAAGTTGTTTTACCCAAAGGTATACCCTTAAATATATTCTTCCCAATAAGAGAATATTAAAATGTATCAGGTCTTGTTTTGTGTCATGAAAAAGAAAATGTATGTGAAGACTGATTTCTCCCAATGTATGCTACCCTAAATTTAGCATTTATTAATACCTACTGTGTTCTCACACTGTAAATATTATTACAAATGGAAAGAAAAGCAAATTACAGTTTCAGTAGCAAAATTAGAGAATAATGCAAGTAAAAATCAATCATTGCAATATTTTAATTATACACCTATGGTATTGAAAAATTACCCTAAAAACCAGGAGCCAAGAAAAACTAAATTAATTAATAAATTTCAGTGAAACTGACATATTTATCTCATTTATATTCTAAACAGGGGAACTGCCAATTGTTAGATTTTTTTAAAATTGTCCAAAGAATGAAATTGATTTGAAAATTTGTTTGTTTTAGATGCAAGTATGGGTGGATACCATGGAGAACTCGATGAATTTCTCTCACATGATTGTAAGTACTTTGAAACTTGTCATGCATTTACATGTGTAAGATCTTTTTTTCTCTTTCCTTTTTCCATTATTACCTGATTGTAAGCTGACTCTGAATATAAGACATCCCCTAAGTTTGAAGAGGCCACCTGAGAATTTTTTATGTTTAACAAAATCAAAATTAAGTCATTAGTAGAGCCCAGATGTTTGGCAAAATGCCTTTTAGTTATCGTTACGATGTTATGACTTTTGACGATAAGAATCAGTTAATTGTACTTTGAAGTTGTTTTAGTAAACTTTCATTTTGCCTATTTTAGTTTCTGATGCCTGTTTTTGGCACTTTGCCTTATTTGTGCCTTTGCTGCCTTTTTCATCATTAATGTCACTTTTCCGCCTCCCGGCACCAAACTCTATCAAGCTGAAATCATACCTGCAAGCCTGGTTAGCAAAAAGGCACGAACGTATATTGTCTTTCTGTGGACATGGAGGCTCCAGTGTCAGGTTGTGTTAAAAATCTAAAAGAGAAAGGAAGAAGATAATACCAGTGAAGATTTTTGATATTTTTAGATAATTGATGCTACCAGACTTGTTCCTTCAGGAGATATCTTGTCCTATGTTTGAGTACGGCCTCAGATCCCTTTTGAGTGCCAAGTTCTGTACATGATATACCCTTCTCAGTTCCTTCTGGCGGTCGCTTGCCTTGTGGCAATTGCACAAGGACAAAGATCAAAATCTGTAATTCCGTTTTCAATGATACCATTTGAAGATTCAAAAGGGAGCCCCCAATAGCATTTCATAGAGACATTGTTACAAGTAAAATAAATTTGTAGTCGTCATACCGTGTGGTCACGTGCAATCAAGATTACCAAGAAAAGATGTATTGATTGATTTCCTTTGATTCTTGTTTGATTTCTTTCCATGTAAGTGGTAAAGTAAATTTTAGTTAGAATAAAAATTTGCATAATTTTAATTATTTATTTTTTAAATAATGATTTTTCAATGTTTCTTTTATTTTACACCCCTACTTTAGTCAGAATAAATGCCTATTTTGAGTGCCTATTTTAGTAAAAATAAATGTTTGTTTGCCTGTCTATTTTAGGTAAAATAAATACGTGAACTTCCAGGCTCTGGTCATTATAAAATTGCATGTTATCTTGTTGACTAGAAAATTGTCTTGTTGGTGAAAAAATTGCTTGAACTATCATTTTCTTATTCCTTAAAATCATCCGAATCATGGTTTTTGTCACCAAGCTCATCATCTTCATGTGCATCAATATTTTTCTTTATGGTCCTTCTTCCGTGGTGCGACATCTCCTGACGTTTTAGGCCTCTGAAAGTTTTGCACGCTGAATTTGCATTGTTCTTAATCTCTCATCAGACACCACTTAAGAACATTCCCTTCTGTGTCACTAGATTTTCTCTCTGTCCATCTCTTTTTGATGGCCACTGTTTCTTTGACAGTTCTTTCACATTCTTTTAATACAATAATCTTGCCATTAGCATCATTTACTATTTTTGTGATTGAGTTGGGAACTGCGAACACATACCTTTCTGTCCCTCTGTTTCATGAGAAAGTGGGAGATAGCAGCAAGTTTCCAAGCTTGAGAATTTTTTACTAAGAAAATGTATTAATCATCTTTTTCTGTGGTTAGGTGTAGAAAGCCTACGTATGTCATTGTGATTTTTTTCATATTAGTCTCTTGCAAAACAGATTCGCATTCACCAGACAAATCGAGTATCTGCATGGCCTCTTTGAACCCGCATTGTATTTTTGAATGGGCCTGTAAAGAGAGAATCTCAAAACGAATAGCATTGTATCAAATTAAAAGCAACGTGAAAATGAATGCCAAAATTTTGTTCCATGATGTAGGTATGACTAAGCTGTATGGAATCTCAGTTTGATACCTGGCGAATGCAAATCTGTATTTTAACAGTTAACCGGTGGCCATCAACAAGTGCGGGACGGATAGAAAATCTGGCGACACAGATGGGAATGTTCTTAGATGGCATCTGATGAAAGGCTATAAACAAAGCAAATTTGATCCCCAAAACTTTCAGAGGAGCCTAAAAAGTCAGAAGATGTGGCAGAATGGAAGGAGGACCAAAAAGAAAGAAACATAGATTACATTTGGAGATGATGAGGGTAGTGACAAAAACAGTGATTATGATTTTAAGGAACAAGAAAATGATAGTTCAGTAATAAGTCTTAACGTTCTCATTAACAAGGCAATTTTGTAGTCAATAAGACATTTTGTGATTTAATTTTTGACTAAATATTATATAAGTTATAATATTTATATATAATATAATATATAAATATAAGTTAAAAATTTTCAAAATCTCTCAGGAGGCCTCTTTAAAATTAGGGGGTCCACTTATATTCCGGTAAATATGGTATACTATGCTGGAATCGCATTTCTTCTTCTTTTCTTCTTCTTCATCTTCTTTACTAGCATTTTTAAGTACTGTTCATTGCTAAGATTTTCTCAATTATTTAGAGTTGGCTGTATTTTATCTATTAAAATCATTTTGTCTTGGATACATCTGCAAGAGTTCCGCCACCATAGAGGACTAAAAATACATTGCTCTTCTCCTCAGAAATTCTTAAAGGCCTTTTTATGTGAAAACAAGTGGGTATGTTCAGCATACCAAAACGTGTCCTCCTGTGAGTGTTATTTCTCAACAATTGCTCGCATTTTTAAAAAGTGTGTGACATCATTTAAAGATTTTTAATGATGTTAATAATAATAATATAATTGAATGAAGTTATGCAGTAAACATCCAAGATACGAAATCAATATGGTTGAAAAATGGTTTGGAAGGTAGGGACATACCTTAAAATTTCAAAGACTAAACAAAATGAGGACAGTTTTCATATTCTGGAACAATAAATCACAATTCATTGTGAACCCACTTTGTTTACATTTTAGTCAAGTATGTTGTGGTTATATTCACAGAAATGTGGCTTGGCCTTGGCATTTTGAATGCTGAATTTAAAAGAGAAAATGTTATATAGAGAAACTGATATAAGCCGTTTTTCTATTGGGAGTGAAGTATTGATAGCTCTCAATACCAAATACCAAAGTCATGCAGATTATGTTGATTACCTTTTTGTACATGTTTTAAATCCCCACCCTAATTTAATTATCACCTCAGTATATTTACCACCACTAGAACCTGAATCTACTGTTATATCATGATCTCTTGAAACTTAAGAATTAGCAAACCCAAACATAAATTGGTTGTTGTTCAGCAATTTTAATTTACCCAATGTGCTCTGGTATAAAGGACAATTTGCATGATATCCCACTTGCAATAGAATGCTACAGATATAATGAGAGAGATAGACTGACTCAAGCTCCTTTTAACATCAGTACATTTGTACCTAGATTAATGTTAGACATTCATAGGAACGTGGAACCAACTACTTATTTGTGTAACTCTAATTTAATTTTTTCCTAGATTTTAAGTTTGTTTTTGATAAATGATTACTAGAAGGCTGCTTCCCCTCTGAGTGGAAATCCTTCTTCATCATTTCTATTTTCAAATCAGGAAATAAAAATAATTTAGTTAACTATTGACCAATATCTGTTCTGATGGGGCTCCAAAACTGTTCAAGCCTATTTCGCAGTGTTCTTAGGGCTAAATCGTTAATTGGAGGAAAAAATCTTACTGACCTCTCCTCAGGTTTTCTTATTAATTATTCATGGATTCGGGGCTCTTTCAATGAAATAAGTAATGATTTTGTAAAACAAACACAAAGTCATAGTCACAGAACATTTATAATTGGACGTTTTCTTTAACATATACCAAAATACAGAAAATCAATTCACAAACAATGAAAAAGAAAAAAGAAAAACACATATCCCCAAAACAACACAAATAAGTTTCACTCAATTTTAAACAAAGCTTTGTTTGCTTCTGAAGACAATCATTTGTCCATTTGCTAGTTTCTTTATAACTACAGTAAGAACTGAACACTAGCATTAATCAGATTTCAAAAGAAACTAAAGAATGATATGATAATAAAGTAATATTCACTCAATATTATCACATTCCTAATAACTCTGATAAACTGGTGTATAAGTATAAAAACACTAACTGAATTATTATTTCTTTAGGTGCAGAATTAATTGCAGGTTATTTTTCTGAAATTACTCTTAAAACACATCCCACCTAGAAGATCTAAATAGAACAAGTGAATGCCTCTTCAGAATACTGTTCTGTTTCAATGTTAACAACACAAAGAATTTTAAATCAGTAAATAAGCTTCACATAGACACATGTAATACCCTCTGAAATCAACATGAACACATTCTTGACAATTCACCAGTGTTTAAATGTTAGACTGAAATACACATAGAAATGTAACCCATTATGACTCTTCTGTCACATTAAACTTTTACATAATCATTATAACAGGATAAATGATTTAGTCTTGCACTCTTTAAGAGAATTATACAGTAAAAATTATGAAGCATAAATGTGAATGTCTCATTCCATAATGCACTGAAATTTTCTCAATGCCTAATTTGCAAAACTTAATAATCACATAGTAAATACAATAACATTCTTTAATACCCTCGTTTTGTTCAGAAGGAACTGTGGTTCGTTACACACATTATTACAGATCACATGTTCCACGTGCTATTGCCCAAGCGGAAACAGTTTGTAAATGTTACCCTCTATTTACGAAACTTCTTGCAATCTGTCTTCTTTTAAACGAGTCTATTGAATGTTTATGATACTATTTAATAGAAACTGTATTTTCTAACACAGAACATTCTATAAAACGAAGCACTGATCACAATTTATCCGGTATTAACAAAGTGTAGAGTACAGATACCTTTCTTTCTTAAGATAACCTCCTCCTACCTCGTCTCGAATCCAACAAGAACGTTTCAACCCAACCGTCCAGCCTCGTGACGTCTCCCCGGCTCGAGCAGGGAGAACCCCCTCCCTACCTCCGATACACCCCTCCTTCATGGAATAAACAGGTGTCGTCTTAGCGGCAGCGGCGGCGCCAAATTCGTTTGTTGAACATGCAAATGGTCACAATTAAATGTAGGTAATTTTATCTTCTTTCATTTCATATAGCACCATTAATTGCGAAAAATGGATGGCTTTTCAGTTATTTTGAAAAAACTGACAAAAGGTGTAGTATTTACACATTTCTTGTTTAAAAACGTATTTCCAAACAAAACTTTTGTTGGCAAACTTGATATTCGTGTTCAACGACCCAAAAAATCATGTAGGAACCAAATATCAAAACTATACCAAAACTTTCTCTTATTTTCTACCATTTGACTGGGATGGAGGCAAATTGCTGGTCTTCGTTTGTCAGGGAGATGCCGCAGTCGCCGGAAAGCTCGGTGGCTGGAGGGAGGGGGGCAGGTAGCGGGACCAGCTGGGTCGGCCGACCAACCCCAGAGCCTGCCATCGGCACGGAAACAACACCCCCTTTTTCGTGTCTTTCTGTACCACGCGATACTTCCTACAAATACCCCCCACCAACAGCCAGTCCTGTTCTTCCCGTCACACTTCGCGACATTGACACTTTCTATCGGCGGACGGGAAACTATTCAAAGGAGGTAGCTCGAAACAAGCCGATGAGCCCTCTATATAATTCATTACTCTTATGACGTCACCTCTGAGGGTTTTTCAGTGTTACCAGGAGTGCCTCTTCAGGTTCCCATTTGAGACTGTGACTAACTTTTCATTCTGTTCATAAATAACTTGAATTGTTATTGAAGTTCTTGATTTTCTGCTTTTTGGAATTGTTCAAGTCTATTACATCTTTCGATGATCATCTTTCTCTACAATCAGCAATTGACATTTTTTCTCAATGGTGTGCTGACAGCAATTGGATCTTAAACCTTAGCAAAGGCAAATTTATTACATTTTTACTATTCAAACCGGTGTCAATACACCCTTAGTAAAACAAATATGGTTTCTGCTGATGTAGTCTCTGTGATTCGTGACCTGGATGTATATTTTGACTCTTGTATTCGACTGTGATTCATTTTTTATGTATATTTTCCAATCGTGTAGATTAAACTACAACAAAGGATTTAACAACCTCTTGGCTTTGGCCGCAGAAAATGCTCTGAACTTAACGCTGTTAATATTTTGAAAACATTTATACTAAGCTAGTCAGCACTTTAATATCACAGCTACATGATTAAATATTCCAGATCCTTACATAAATCACAAGTACAGTTCTACAGCAACTACTTTAAATATGCTTTCCCTTGCTTCCGCAGAGCGATTAAAGATAATTTGTTTTTATATGAATTGACAAATGGGTGCATTGATAGCCCATTATTACTAAAACAATTAAACTTTAGAAGTCCTACTCTTCGTTTTAGAAGTAATCACATGTTGTTGCTAATGACTTGTGTATCAACTTTACTTCTAACAACCTTATTAATAGAATGTGTCAATAAATGAGTCTGGTGTGATATTTTGCTACCACTGGCAATGTTTAACTCTGGATCGAGAAAGGTCTTTGCTCTGTTTAACATTGACAGTGAGAGTTATTTTTTCCCTTTTTACTTTCTCGTATACTTACGTATATACGGAGTAATATACGTAGTATAGAGAAAGTTGTGTAATGCTGTGGAAAATCGATTTCGAGATTTCAACAGAAATACAAGTTTTACGGTCACCTCATACCGAAAAAAAATTATTTTTTTTCATAAGTCGGTCTTTCCGTCCGTCCGTTCGAGATTTTGGAAAAGATTCTTTATAATTTAGGGGTACTTATCATGAAGCCCCAGACGTTTTCAAAATTTTCTCAAAAACGGCACCAAAGTTTTACTTTCAATTTCTTGAAAGAATATAATAAAATACACATAAAGGTGGCATAGGTCTGATTTTCAGGTTTAACTCTGAATTTTTGAAAATTGCAAAAGTTCGAATTTTTTTCAGTGTCTTCCTACAACTATAAAATTAATGATAGAGATTTTCCTTCAAATGAAATTTGTTATCCATAAATAGTTCTTTCATTAAGGTTATGTAGATTTTTTTGAGAATTTTAGTAGTTTTCGTGCAATAGTAAATGCAATATTTGCAATTTTAAAAAATGACAAAAACTAGATTTTCTCATAAACAACTACAGATTTTTTCTTCAAAATTTTGGTAGGGGTAAGTCCAAATCCATTCTATTCAATAACATAAACACCATAGAGCTCTATCCTTTTGTTTTTACAAAAATTATATATATATATATATATATATATATATATATATATATATATATATATATATATATATATATATATATATATATATATATATATATATACACACACTTTTCTCTCACATCAGTAATATTTACATTAGAGTTAATTTCTTCACATTATTATGTTTATGAGTATATGTGGTTTAAATAATGTCAAACAAAATTTCTCGAAAACTCAACAGTTTTCTGTGAAAATGAGCCCAAAATTCCGCATTTTCAGTGCTCAAACGTTTTTTTCTCAAAAAGTCTCCAAATTTTTTCTTCAAACTTTTCCAATGGATAATGCTAATTGCACTGTTTAATATGATGTAAAGTTCACTTTGGTGTCTTCTTTTGATTTTTCAAAAATTACAAATGTAATTTTTTTTAACTATCTCTTACTCCTTTAATATGCACATTTCTATTGATTTGTATACATTATTATATTTGTGAGTGAAAGTGCTTCAGATGACTTTAAATGAATTTTTTTGAAATACAATAGATTCCTGTGAAAAAGAGTTTCAAATTTCCAATGAAAATTGTTATTGAGTTTTATTAGGTTTTACTCTTTTGTAATGTTCTTGGAGTAATATTTTGGTTGTACTATTAGGAAAGCAAAAAGTTGGAATGATGTCAAAAAAAAAAATGTATTTTGGGCCACAATAGATGGCAGCTGGCCAGAGAATGGAGCTAGACCTTACAGCCAACTACACCAAGGAAATTAGAAAAGATTGCTATAAGTGTGTGCCGTTCTGTAGCACATCTAGTTTGTTTTGTTTTCTTTTCTTTTTCTTTTTTTCTTTCTTTCTTTCTTTCTTTCTTTTTCTTTCTTTCTTTCTTTTTCTTTCTTTCTTTTTCTTTCTTTCTTTCTTTCTTTTTCTTTCTTTCTTTCTTTTTCTTTCTTTCTTTTTCTTTCTTTCTTTCTTTTTCTTTCTTTCTTTCTTTTTCTTTCTTTCTTTCTTTTTCTTTCTTTCTTCTTTCTTTCTTTCTTTTTCTTTCTTTCTTTCTTTCTTTCTTTTTCTTTCTTTCTTTTTCTTTCTTTCTTCTTTTCTTTCTTTCTTTCTTTTTCTTTCTTTCTTTCTTTTTCTTTCTTTCTTTCTTTCTTTTTCTTTCTTTCTTTCTTTTTCTTTCTTTCTTTCTTTTTCTTTCTTTCTTTCTTTTTCTTTCTTTCTTTCTTTCTTTCTTTCTTCTCCTGTTGTTAACATGATTTCTGAGGTATATTTCTCTATTATTATTCTTATATTTGTATCTTGGATATAAGTATTAAAAATTTGTAATACTTAAATAAATATAAATTTGAATCATATAAAAAAATGATCTTGTTTTCTTTTGATCATGCTCTGATTATTGTGTTTGCCTATAAACTGTTGTATGTAAGAATTGTAATCTCTTCTTCTTTTTTTTTCAGTGTGTGGACCACTTGTTCGACTTAGTCCTCCTCCCAGTGAGAAAGACTACTTCTTCAACCTTGATGAATCTGAAGGTGTTTGTGAACTTTTTGATGTTCCAATGATTTCAATGTGAAATTTCCTTGACAAAACAATATTATTGAACAATAATAGTCTCCTTGTGATTACATTCTCTGACAATTTTTGTATCAGATCATGCTTGATTAAGCATATTCCATAATGGACTTTATTAATTGAAAAGAAGAATGTGTTAGATATGGAATGGAGTGTAGGAGGCTTTTGCCTCTATATATTTGAAGAATTTCATATTTTTTGTATAGAGCAGTGTTTCAAAGGAAGAAAGGTTCAGTGTTTTTAGAGTTTTTGAGATTTTTTTTTTCCAGCAATGCAAGACTGATGGGAATATTGTACAATAAGATAGTATTGAAATTTTCTCCTTAGTAAATATGTAAATTAAAGTGTGTCTTTAAGTTGTAGAGTGGACTTGTTTTAGCTTAATTCGATGAATTTCTCTCAATTCTACTTCTAGTATCCTTCACAGGTATAAGAGAGTGCTAAGTATATTGGTATAGCTGTGATAGCTGGATGTCCTTACTTACAAGTCAGTCAGAAGGACCTTAACTATAGTTGCCTAAATTCAAACACAGCAATGTGTTTTGTCCATTTTCTGGAAAGCTGCTACCTTCTTAAGCTGTACAATGTAAATGTTTGAATCTGTATATTAATGCAACATAAATTAATTTCATGGATAATAGAGTAACATTTAAATTAGTTAGTATCTTTTTAGAAATCCTTCAAATTTAGTGTTTAATCCATTTAGTATCCCTCCAAAATCCAATGAATTACTTGGTGAAATTGTCTGATGTCTATAGAGTATTGAAGGCATAATTACTATTAACAGTACATTTTTTTTAGCTTTTCAGCAATTTACCTTCCAACTACTATTCAATCATTCAAAATAAAAGACAAATATTTGTAACTCCACAGGATGAATTTTCCATTATATTGTGATTTGTTTATTTAATGAATTATGAGATGTAATTTAGTATTAAAACAAATGATAACTGGGCCTAAGCAAAACAAAATTTGAATATGGCTTAAATTGATGACAAATATGCCTCATCTGCTTGAAATAATTTCTAATATAAGATAAAAAAAATTCAATAACTATTTTGTGACAAGTGAAAAATCAAATTATTTCTATAACATTTCTTATCATATTTACTCGAACAGCAAGTTTTTTCCTAAATGTCTTGTTTGTGAACTACGGGGACATCTTATATTCGCAGATAAGCTTCCTCCTCGGTTAGGATTTGTATTTTACATTGCCTTTCTATGTTCAAAATGGTCATATAGAAACTCAAATGCTGATGAAACTATAAGCTGCAAGACAATAATATCACGCATGTATAATACTAAATTATATACGCAGACATATTGTTGGCATCCAGCGCTTATTTGCGGGGTGATTCATACCAATAGTTTTGAATGGGCCAATAAAGAGAAAAACAAATCAAATGAATGGCTTTGTAGCACAATGTAAGAAAATTTCTTACACTGTGGGTTTGAAGTCAATGTCAACATGAAAATGAATAAATCGTTGCCAAGATTTTACCACCAATGTCATATGAACTCTCGATTCAACGCGTGATGAGTGCGAATCCATATTTAGCAAGAGTAGAAACTGAAGAAAGAAGAAAACTAGAGGTACTACAGAATGGCACAGACTTTCTCGTAGTATAGTTTCCTAATTTCCTTGGTGTGATCTGGCTTTAAGGTTTTGCTCCATTCTCTGGCCAGCTGCAATCTATCGTCACATAAAGTACATTTTTGTTACATTTTCTCAACTTTTTGCTTTCCCAGTAGTGCAACCGAAATACTACTTCAAGAATATTAAAGAAGAGTGAAAACTTGCCCTAAATAGAAATTTTCATTGAAAAATTTGAGTCAGTTTTTAAGTAAATGGCGATTAAACATTACTGTAAATGTGAAATTTGAAGCTCTTTTTCACAGGAATCTTTTTAGTTTTCAAAAAAGTTCATTTGAAATCATCTGAAGAACTTCTACTCACAATTGTAATAAAGCATACAAATCGAAAAATGTCCATAGTAACAGTGAGAGGTATTAAAAAGGCAAAAGGCAACGCGATACAGGAGAAGAACCAAAGAAAGAAAGTGGTATATGTGAAGATAAAAAATTACAAACTATTGTTAAGATGACTTTAAGAAACAAGAAAATAGTGATAGCTAAGCCAGAACTAAGGTGTAATGTTCTCCATCAAGAAAATTTTCTAGTCAATTTTAAATAAAAAAATCAGGAGGGCTCTTCAAATTTTGGGGGTCTGCTAATATTCGGATAAATATGGTTTTTGCTTTGTGCCCTTTTGCTATTTCATTTGAACCTGTGTAAAAAGCCAGTACATTTTTAATATGAAAAGAATTGGTATTGCTTTTGCACGTACATTGTGCCAGATGACTAGATTAAAATATTTGAACTTGTATTCCAAAAGTGACCGGAAGTCAAAAATGTATGGATTTCATGTTAGGCAAACATTGGGGAGGAAAGATGGAGAATATTGTGTAATTTGACGAAAATCATAAAATTTCATTCCTGTCCATTTGGAACTTGGCTATTCATTTATTTTTAAAAATTCAAAACCCCTTCTGTGTGAATGAGAGGTGTTTTTTACTTTCTCGCTATATATAATATATATATGTATGTATATGTATATATATTGTGTGTTGTATATACATACATATATATATACATATATATATGTATAGTATGTATATATATGTATGTATATATATATATATATTGGTCGCCCCGACCGGGATTCGAACCTGTGTATACACACACACACACACACACACACATTTAATGTGGAATTTTAATGTGGGTGTGTGTATACACAGGTTCAAATCCCGGTCGGGGCGACCAATTCTTTGAACTAATTTAATGGATAAATCCAGTTACTAAATATGGGACGGAGGGGACTCTTACCCATGGTGTAGTGAGAATCCATGTTTTTGTGGGTTGTGGATACCAAAAACTCAATTGGCGTTAAAACATCTGGCCGTCTGTGATCTACACTTGCGGCTAAACCATTCAGTCCATTTTCTCCAAAATTGACATTCCCTATGGATCTGGCTGATGACATAACCCCTTGAATTTGAAAGCCAAATTTTAATTTTGAGGGGATACTTCACATGAAGCCTCTGGGACATTTTCAAAAAAATGACTCCAATGTTTTTGATTAAACTTTGTTATTGGATAGTGTGAAGGACGTTTTGAAGAGTCTCGTGTTTGTTAAAATCCCTGATTTTTCAAATATTTTAAAAATTTGCAATTTTTCAGGGTCTTCCTACAACTACAATTGTGATTTTGATTTATTTTTTTTTAAATGAAATGAATGAAATATGTATACCAAAAACAGATCTTGAAATGAGATCATGTTAAATTTTTCGTAAATATGAGTTTTGTGTGTGTTTGTGATTTGCCATCAAACATAGTCACGTGCTCCGAATTTCATGCACTTCCTGAACCTAGTAGAGGTGATTCCTGGTAGTTGGATGCTACGTTAGTTAGAATTTGTATATTATTTCATATTTCTTTGTTTGTTTCTTGTATTCAAACTTTTGTTATACGTTTACAAATTAATCTTTTAGAAATTAATGAAGACCTATTTGAAATATAAAAATTGCTAACCTTCAGGAAATGTGAGATTGGAATGCAAAAATGGCATTCCATACCCCAAGTCAGCAGCTGCATAGAAAATTTTCTTGAAAATATTTAGTTTTCACACCAAATTTTCTACGATTTGTAATGTGTGTTTTAAAAAATTATGACAGATGTGATGATTCGGAAAGAAATTGTGGTATAAATAGTATTATATAACCATTACTAAGGGCGAGAAAGAACATGGCTGTTTTTGCACCACTAGTTTTTGAAAGCATACTTTTAGGTACATAAGTACACCATGGAAAATGGAATCCCTCGGTTCTTGCCAATTCATAAATGTATTATTGTAGTATATTTTTGTTTACATTGTAGCTGTCTTAACTCGTCCGTTACAATATAAACAAGACTCAAATTACTGTGAATTAAAAAATATACTTTCACTCTTAGGTATATCAAAGTATACAATTAGTACATTTTATTTATGTATTCCTAACAACAAAACAGCAAATACTGAAATGACTACAGCTAGAGCTATAATTATTATCCAAAAATGTGATGAAATTGTGAAAAATGAAATAAGCGATATAATATATGCCCTTTGATAATGAAAAGATTTTATTTGCTTGTTAAAATTAGTCTCTTCGGCTAATATTAACTTGATCTCCGGGAGCCAACATTTCACTTCGGAATAAAATCGTATATGATTCTTTATACCATAAATTACTATAATTTAATTAATATAATTTTTAAAGGATTTGGAAGGAAATGCATTCAAAGAAACTGGGAAGAATGGTAACAAGGAAGGGTTCCAAGGCTGAAGAGAGAAGAAAATCCATGCAATGAAGTCTGTGGAGAAAGTGAAAGGATGGAGAATTGGAAAGAGGTAGAAACTAGAAGTGCTAAAGAATGGCACAGACTTTCTTGAGTAAGGTTTTCTTTCCTTGGTGTCGACTCGCTTTACAGACTTGCCCCAGCCTCTTGCTAGCTGCCATCTATCGTTGCCAAAAATGTATTTTGAAATTTTTTCAACTTTATGGTTTTCTAATAGTGGAATTGATATATTATTTTAAGAATATTAAAGAAGAGTAAAACCTCTTCCTAAATGGCAACGTTCATTGAAAAATTTGAAACTGTTTTTAAGAAAATGGGGATTAAGCATCTGTATGCAAAATTTGAAGCTCTTTTTCACAGGAATCTATTGCGTTTTAAGTCATTTGAAGCACTTCCACTCTCAAATAAAATAACGTATTCAAATCGATGGAAATATGCATATTAACAATGTGAGAGATATCTTTAAAAAAATTTCATTTGTGTAATTTTCGAAAAAAACAACAAAAGGATACACCAAAATAAACTTTACGTCTTATTAAATTGTGCAATTAGCAGTATCCGTTTGAAAAGTTGGAAGAAAAAAAATTGGAATCGTTTTTGAGGAAATGGTGTTTGAGCGTTTCAGAAAGTGCGGAATTTTGAGCTCATTTTAAAGAATATATTAAAAAAGTAAAATCTCGTCCTAAATGGCAAATTTCATTCAAAAATTTAGAGCTGTTTTTTAAGAAAATGGTGTTTAAGTGTTACTGTAAATGCAAAATTTGAAGCTCTTTTTAAGAGGAATCTATTGAAATGAAATGTGCATATTAACGGCATGAGAGTTATTTTTAAAAAACTACATTTGTGTAACTTTTGAAAAAACAAATGAATGCAGCGAAACTGTCATATTAAACAGTGTCACTAGTACTATCCATTTGAAAAGTTTGAAGAAAAAATTTGGAGCAATTTTTGAGAAAATGGCGTTTATGAAAATGCCGAATGTTGAGCTCATTTTAAAAGAAAACTTGAGTTTTTGAAAAACTTTATATGACATTTAAAGCACATGTATTCATAAGTACAATAATGTGAAGGAATCGCCTCTAATGTAAATATTACCGATGTGGGAGACAAGTAAAAAAAAAAATACATTTTTTTAATTTTTGAAAAATCAAAAGAATAGAGCAATATGGCGTTTACGTCATTGTATAGGGTTCATTGTGCACTATCCGTACCAAAAATTTAAAGAAAAAATTTGGAGCCGTTTTTGAGAAAATCTTGTTTTTGTTATTTTTTAAAAGTGCAAATATTGCACGAAAATACTAAAATTTTCAAAAAATCTACATGACCTAAATGAAAGAATATTTTATTGTTGTAGGAAGACGTGTTGTACAATTTTATTGTTGTAGGATGACGCCGAAAAAAATTCAACTTTTGCAATTTTTAAAAATTCAAGAGTTAACCGTGAAAATCGGACCTACGCCACCTTTATAAGTGTCTTTTACTCTATTCTTACAAGAAATTTAAAGAAAAAATTTGGAGCGGTTTTTGAAAATGCCCGGGGAGCTTCATGTAAAGTACCCCTAAATTTTCAAAGCTTGAACTAACGGACAGAAGTTTCTTCAACTTGGAAAAGATCGTACGTGTGATTAGGCACTAGTAGTGCTCAAACGAACGGACGTTGGGGGAGGAGAAAGAAGAAGAAAAAAACACTATTTCGGTATGAAGGGATCCCAAAACGTGTATTTCCAATGAAATCTCGAAATCGATTTTCCGTAGCATTACATAACTTTCTCTATTCTCTGTATATACGAGAAAGTAAAAACATCTAAAAGGGAATTGAAATTGGCATATGGCCGCAGTTGGTTTTGACAGAACGAATATAATTCAAAATACACAGGACGTCTTTTAATTGAAATTAACCAATTAATTTCTTCGACTTTGAGGAAAGCAAATTAATTGGAAATGGCCATCAAGATATTTGTATATTCTTTTCTGTTCATTAATTTCACAAACCATTTGGGGTTCAAGTTCCTGACTTGAGAGGTTACAGTATCTATATACGTTTACACTGTTTATTAAAATAATATAAGTTATCAAAATCTACAAAGTCCTTAATCAAGTTTCAAACAAGAAGTCCGCGGTTGTGTGAAAAACTTTTGTTGGCAATTTTTAGGTCCTTAAGGGAGTCAAGCAATTAAGATTGAAAGTAAAGCGAAAGTTTTTACATGTAGGATTAAAGAATATGCATAGTTGGTGTGGGATTGTTTATGACAACACAGCATTGCCTAACTTATTGATAACGATGTCGTGTTTCTAGCGGCTTCGTTAATCCTGAGAACTACGTTCATCTTACGCGATTTCAGTAGTAGATTAAAGCAGTTATGTCTTTGGTTCGGAATGATTTGGTAAGTTGTTGATTTTTGATACACTATTGATTTTCGCGTTTCGGATGAGTTGTAGTAAGCCAAAAATTTGTAGTAATGTGTTGAAAAATTAATATTGTCCATGTATTTGATTTAAAATATTTAATCTGGGTGGTTTTAGGTCTGGACAAATTAAAGGTCACTGCTGTGATCTTTGTAATTCGTAGACAAAATGTGTTTTATCTGGCAAATAGATACCTCCGGTATTTCATCGGTAAGCGTTTGCGCATTAGGTGCTGTGTAAAGCAGGTGGTGTGGGGGTCATAGGGGAGATACACTAATGTAAGTGATATTAGCAGGTCACGTCCCAAATTGATGTCAAATGTAAGGAGAGTGACGTTGTTGAACGGTGATATTTAATTGTTTATTCACATATTTGAATGAAACGAAAAGAACTTGGTTGTAAATACTTTTATAAAATAAACAATGTTGCGAAATATTTATTCAAAGTACGCCCAAGTAGTAAAGCTGACTATATAGAACAATATTTTCTCCAGATCATGCTAGTTGACAGGCCACGGTGTATAGTAGACGCAATGGTGGAAGAGAGAGCGATAGAAAAAAATTTAAGTTATGGTTTGGATAGCAGCAGTGTTTGAAGCGTGTTGATCAGTATGTAATGTGTATGATCATGTAAGAAATGTGTTTTCTGGCCAGGAATGGTCTGAACCATTTTGTACTGAACGTGCACATCTGACGCGCGTTGCGCGCGCGAGGAAACTGCATTGGTCCCATAGTCCCGTTCAGGTCCCGTTACCCGTTACTTGTCAAAATAACCATCGATGACTTGTAACCAGATTCTCCACATTTCATCATTATAACAGTCTGACCACGATCGCGTAGTAAGCACGCAATATACCTTTGAAAATGTGTGGAGAGGAATAAAAATACTGTGTTAATGTGTACATGAAGTGAATTTAATATGGCATTGCCGGACGTAAAGCCTGACAGAAAAAGACCGATTCAGACCAAAAGTGGTGATAACTATTGGTGGCTCGTGTTTGGTGCAATTATAACATTGACGTTTTTCAGTAGATTTTATAAAGTGACTGAACCTGACCATGTTTGTTGGGATGAGACCCATTTCGGGAAAATGGGTAGTTGGTACATCAATCGAACTTTCTTCTTTGATGTGCATCCTCCTCTTGGCAAAATGTTAATAGCATTATCTGGTTATCTTACTGGATATGATGGCAGATTTGCTTTTGAGAAACCAGGCGATAAATATGAAGATGTAAATTATGTAGGAATGAGAGTCTTTTGTACTCTATTAGGAGCAGCAATTGTTCCATTCGGCTTTATAATTGTATGGGAATTGACTGAATCTCTTACTGCAGCTACTCTGTCTGCATCATTAATCCTTTGTGATGTGGGAATGCTGACTTTGACCCAGTACATATTACTGGATCCTATTCTATTATTTTTTGTAATGGGATCTGTATTGGGAATGGCAAAATTCCACAGTTGTAAAAGCCCAGCATTTTCATTTAGTTGGTGGTTTTGGTTGGTATTTACTGGTGTAATGTTGACTTGTTCATTTAGTGTCAAATTTGTTGGCCTTTTTGTTGTTATACTTATTGGAGTGTACACAGTTATTGACTTATGGAATGTATTAGGAGATCTGTCACAGCCGATAGCATATACTGTGAAACATTTTGCTGCTAGGTTTTTGTGTCTAATATTACTGCCAGCAGTATTATATATGCTAATTTTTTATATACACCTTTTAGTATTGAAAAAAAGTGGAAATGGTGATGGGTTTTATAGTTCAGCCTTTCAATCTCAATTAGAGGGAAATTCACTGTATAATGCAAGTATGCCAAAAGAAGTGGCCTATGGTGCAACTATTACTTTAAAAAATCATAGAACAGGCGGTGGTTATCTTCATTCACATTGGCACTTATATCCTGAAGGTATAGGTGCTAGACAACAGCAGGTTACAACTTACACTCACAAAGATGAAAACAATAATTTCCTTATTAAAAAATATAATACCGATGAAGTAGATTCTGATGAGATAGAATTAGTTAAACATGGAGATCTTGTTAGACTTGAACATGTGTCAACACGCAGAAACATTCATTCTCATAAAGAAAATGCCCCTCTCTCAAAAAAGCATTATCAAGTTACAGGGTATGGAGAGAATGGAACTGGTGATGCAAATGATGTATGGAAAATAATGATTGTAAATGGAAAGGATGGTGATGTAGTTACAACTGTATTTAGTAAATTAAAATTTGTTCATTATTTGCAACATTGTGTATTAACTTCAAGTGGTAAGCAGTTGCCAAAGTGGGCTTATGAACAGCAAGAAGTGTCTTGTAATCCAAACATGAGAGATCAGAATGCTATTTGGAATGTTGAAGATAACATATTTCCCAAGCTGCCTAATGTAAGCTTTGAAGTGTACGCCCCAAGTTTTTTTGAACGATTTATTGAATCACATGCTGTAATGTTGCAAGGTAATGCTGGGCTG
This sequence comes from Teleogryllus occipitalis, assembly GCA_011170035.1. Lineage (NCBI taxonomy): Eukaryota > Metazoa > Arthropoda > Insecta > Orthoptera > Gryllidae > Teleogryllus > Teleogryllus occipitalis. Next base: position 39,572 of record BLKR01015407.1, read on the forward strand.
AAGCCGAAGGAAGGAGAAGTTACTTCAAGACCTTGGCAGTGGCCAGTCAATTTCAGAGGACAATTTTTTTCAGGGAACAATTACAGGATATATCTATTAGGAAATCCTCTTGTTTGGTGGGGAAATTTAATATTTTTAGGAGCATACTTAATTGTTTTTGTATATGTTTCTGTACAAGACCAGCGAGGGTACAAGTGTCCAGTTCCATTGAAAGATTTGAGGCAGAGAATGTTAGGTTCCTGTGGGTGGTTGTTCCTTGGATGGGGATTGCATTATGTTCCTTTCTGGGCAATGGGAAGGGTTCTCTACTTTCATCATTACTTTCCTGCTGTGCTTTTTAATTCTATGCTGTCTGGAATTATTGTTCATTACCTTTTGCAATATGTGTATTACACTTTGTCAGAAAGATTGGCTAGTACAGTGTATCACTGGTTTATTGGTGTTGTATTTTCTGCTTTGGTATATAGTTTTTATCTTTTTTCTCCTCTTGCATATGGTATGTTAGGGCCATCAGCTACAGACCCAAATAGTAGTATGTATGGCCTTAAATGGTTAGAATCTTGGGAATTTTAATGGAAAATTAAATGAAATGTATTTTTTGTACTCTCTTTCTTTTATTTATGGTATTGTTAAAGTAATATTTTATTAAATAATATTGAGAGTTATCAAAGAAAAACTATTTATTTTTATATTTGTAATTTTTTTTTATTCCTTTATAATAGGTAAAATGATGTTTCAATAAATATTTTTACAACTAAAAAGTTATTGTTATTTTTTACTTTCCACAAGAAAATCAACAAAATATGAATTGTTGCAAAGTTAGAAAATTCATTACTTTTCAGAGAATTTTTGCTTATGTTTAAATATTTCCAGGTAAACGTCCTGTTTGTTATACTGCACATTTTTGTGCATTGTTCATGATCAGGACAGCTGCTTGAGAGAAGAAGTGAATCTGTTCTACGATTATGCACTCAGTGTGCTCAAACCCTTCTTGGTCCTTTAAATCATATTCATGGCATTATTTAAATAGCACTAAAACTGCCTTCGCCTTTGTGAACTTAGGTACCTACTTTCCAAAGCACGTTTTTAAAAAAAGTAACAATAAATGAAATGATAAGTCATTTGAAAACATTCAAAAAATGTTTTTATTCAACTCTCCTGTTGAAAAAACTTGTAATTGGTGTGTGTTAACTCCAAGCCTCTCATGCTTTTTAAGTTAAAAAAGTAACTCATAGAAAAATTGTCTAGAATTTCATTTAGATTTGAAAACAATTTTTCTCATACAATCACTGTAATCACACAAGTACGTTTTTGACCAATTTTAATATTCATTTTTATATAGTCCTTCCATCTTTTGTTTGCTCTCATCGTAGTTGTCCCCTCCACATGCACAGAGAATTTATTGTTTGAAAGTCCCTCAAGTTCTTGTACATTTGTTGGAAAGTATTTGCGTCAACTCTCTAGGTTGCTTGTTATAAACTGTTCATATTATTCCAGTAATACAACTTTGTCGGCATTCAAATTCGTTTTAATTGACATTTTGGTGTAAATATGACTTGTATAAAATGTAAAATAAATATTCAAAGAAGCTACAAGAAAATGGATTTTCAGACTTTTAATGTCGCCCAAAAATATCTTTTTTGGAAATTTTTAAAAACAAATTAAAGCGAATTTACAAATTTTGGACATAATTTAGATGTCTTCTTTTGTACTAATATTCTGCAAATGACTGTTAAACATTGGGATAATATACAATGCACAATTTTTTTTTTATCCGTTTTGATTCTTGGGAAGCTCATTTGATTCAAGGAATTTTTTTTTTATTATTATTATTTAGGTACGTATTCATCGAATAACAAAGCATACATACATGAATTGTTTCAAACTTATGCAAGAAATAATTTCTTGGAAGATTATATGAATTCAACATTAAGTTTCTTTTGTTATCAATTTTTTAATTCAAAAAATGGATGAAACTCTTTATCATCCTATTAGGTAACCTTGATACAGATTTTTGAATAGAAATTTCCTGAAGCTCATTGTATTAAAATTGTGTCTTGAAATCTACTCTTCACATATAAAGAACTTGGGGTTCATTTTCTAAAAGCAGTTCAATATCTTTCCACCTCAGAAATATATAGGATATTCTTTTACAATGTAATACACTTTAGAAAGGCAAAATACAATATTTAAAGTCCCTATAAATAGCATTCAACTTTTGACCGAACATATTAATGCGAACTACAAAAGTACTTTAATTTATTTCACATAAATATTGTGCTGACTAATTTTAATTTATATTTTGATTCTGGTGAACATTTAATACACAAAACAATTGCTTCTATTAAATATATTTAAGCCATAATTTGTTTTACCAGATATCAATGTTTCATTTGGTTGAACATCTTGTTCTTTAAAATATCAATTTAAATGATAATCTTAATAAGAACTTGCAATTATGTTTTGATAATGCAAAACAAAATATTTTGAAATAATTTTCCTTTATTTTATTTTATGAAATTATTATCAACCCTACTGAACAAATACAGATAGTAACAAAAATGTTTCAGTGCACATTTTTCACAGTGCAGTTGGTAAGTGATTAGGAAAACAAATGGTCTACTGAATGTATACTGTCCATATCTTCAAAGTGAAAACTCTTCTTGTAAAATAAAATATTCTGTTTTAGATTATGTTGAAGGAATTAATAAGAAATTCAAGAAGAATAAACAAATATTCCTGTCATCATAATCACCTAAAAATTCAAAGAAATTATAATTTCACTTATGATAGACTAAAAGAATATCAGGGTGCTACCCCAACCAGGTTATTGAATTCTGCTGCAGGTAATCCATTAACTTCATTGAATAGATACTTGTGATTCAAGACTTAGGGATTGTTTTTATTTACTGTTCCAATTGTAATTTTAGTAAGTAAACTATTTTGTGCATCAAATTCATTCCCAAACATGGTTTAAATATTAAAGAGAGAAATCTAAAAAATCTACTTAATTTATTTCCAGGTAATGCAGTAGCTTATAACAATTCCATAACGTTAGATAATTCTGTGAGTCCAAAACCGTTGAATTTTAATCTCATTTGGCTAAGAGATCACTGCAGGTAATATTGATGCCAATTTTTAACAAAGATTTTTAATCTCTGAATCGAAACGATAAGAAATTTTTTCCAGATGCTCTGAATGCTACAATTACTCCACAAATCAAAAGAGATGCAATATTTTGGACATTGCTCAAAATGCATCTTTGAAAGAATGTACTGTTGAAAATAACATACTGAAAATAACATGTAAGTGTGTTACATGTGTAATAATTATTTGATATGTAGCTGCCCTGTTAAAAGATTTGCTTTTTTTCATTTAATGCATTTCATATCATATTTTGTTTGTACTGTTTTTACAATATTTGCCTTTGGTTTTTTTTCTGTCAAATATTCTTTAGGGTCAGATAATCATAAATCTACTTTCTCATTAGAGTGGTTGTCACAACTTTATGATAACACTCGAAAAAGTGAATGTCCTGTTCTCTGGAATAACAGAATTATGAAATCTCTTAACATTAAATCAATAGACGTAAAGGACTTCCTCTTTACTGACAAAGGTATTTTAGAGCTCCTGACATCTATCCTGCGTTTTGGCGTTGGTTTCATTAAAAATGTAAGTATTGCAATGAAGAAAGCTTCAAATATATTTATCACTATTTTACTTGTTAATTGTTACATTGAATACTAATATGTCTATTCAAATGTATCATGATAAGGTTTTCTCTTTTTAATTCTCTTGAAGTCGTTAAATGAGTAGATTGGTGTCAATAATTCAACAGGTAACACCAACCAAAGAAGCCACAGAACAAGTTATTCGGAAGATATCTCATGCTCAACGAACATTTTTTGGTGATATGTGGGAGTTTACTGATTCTTTGGATCATGAAGATACTGCATACTCTCGTGATGCACTTGGAGCTCATACAGATAACACTTACTTTTCTGAAGCAGCAGGGCAAGTCATTTTCTGATGGATTATTGGCAGTTCATGACATTTAATAGTTTATAATGAAAATTTTAAATTCATTATAGTACAAGCATTGAAAGTTGCTTTTTTTATTTTGTTTATGAATTTATTTCCTCTGTTGAACCTCCTTTCCTAATATTGTTGAATGTTCTTACTTAAAGATTTGAGAGTAATACTTTAATTTTAATATTTGAGAATAACAGGAAAATTAGAATAAGTCAGGTAAATATACTTATATTGTGCATTTGGTATAATATACCAATATTTATTAGTTGATGTTTTGAGAAAGTAGAAGAAACATGTAATTCTAACAAGAATTGGTGAAAAATATGTTGAGTATTTGCATATTATGTTAAAAATTAAAACGAGTAGACTTACTGCCTTTGTATTATTATTTGTATACTATAGGTTGCAGGTATTTCATTGTTTACACCATGATGGTGAAGGTGGTGAGACATTACTTGTAGATGGTTTCTATGTTGCAAAGCATTTGAAAGAAAAGTATCCTACAAGTTATCAACGATTAACTTCGACATTTATTGAATCAGAATTTAAGGAGGCTGAGAAACACTATTTAGCATGTGGTCCAATATTAAAACTGAATTCAATAACAGGAGAATTGGAACAAATTAGGTAAATAGTATCTGTTACTTGTTGCTCATCATCATCATCATCATCATCATGAACAGTTCTGGGTATTTAGGTCAGTCTACCAGGTGTTCCTGCTACCTCCATCTCTTCTTTGGTTTCCCTCACTCCCTTCTCTGTAGAATGGTATTTGAGCACAAGATTTGTCTTTTGTCTGTAGTTTTGTTTTCGTCCATTCTTTCCACTTGTTTTAATCCTTTTTTTTGGTATTCCTTTTGTTGTTCAATGGTGGTACATTATATGGTACAATCATTTGATCCATTATATTCTTTCACTCAGGTTCAACATGTATGATCGTGCACCTCTCAAAACAGTACCAATGGAAAACATGCAAGATTTTTATGAAGATTTTATAAATTTGTCAAAGATTATATGTGATCCTGGAAGTGAATGGTGGTTTAAATTACAACCTGGGACTGTTCTAATATTTAATAACTGGAGAGTACTGCATGGAAGAGCAGCGTACACAGGGCACAGAAGAATAGCAGGTTGTTATATTGGATACTCTGACTGGCACAGTAAAGCTAGGACTCTTGGCCTTCTGTGACTGGTTTTTAAATTTCTACAGTTCTAATGAAAAGGAGGTAGTGGAAATTTGACCAGCAAATTAACGTCTGAAGAGAAGATCAGTAGAAAATACTCAAAGATAAATTCAGACTATTCAATTAATAGTCCTTTTTTACTGATTATGATTTACGCAAAAAGAAGATTTGGTTGATTTTCTCTCTTTATTCATTTTATATTTTTGCTGAATTTTGAACAGTAGGTAAATCATTTTGTTTGATTAACCTATGATTTGTGGTATGTAAGTTTTCTTTATGATTAAGTTGTTACTCTCATCTTTATTACACTAAAAATTACATAATCTACAAATAAATATCATACTACCTATATATGTGACATTATTGTCCGATTATAATAAGTATGTAATTGACATTAGTAAGACACAAAGGTATTTCCATTGTACAGAACAGTGTCTCCACATAAGCAAGAACTCAATTATTTGTTTGTTGCAAAAATGGTTGTTTTGTGCAAGTGTCAATCCCATACTTATTTTAATTGGAGAAAAGTTTACATAACAGGCAATTACTGTGAAATAACTCTGTTCAAGACACACATGAATTTTTTTGCCTTGAAACCACATATACGAAGAAAATTTGACACAATATGACATCAAGTAATTACAGTCAGAAATATCATTAAGGTTATGATTAACTCCAAAACTGGATTCATTTCATCCAAAAGTAAAGTACACTTACATCACACTAATGCCTCAGGTAATGTTAAAAAGTACACAAAAACACATATGTATATACAAGAAATTGCCATAAAAACCAATGGAATTCATCTACTACTAATGAAATCATCTTTTTATCATTTTGATATTTGGCACAGTATTTATGATATGATGATGTATTGAGCTTCAATTATAGAATGATTATGATTCCTGTCAGTAGCAAAATTGCCAATATAAAAGCCAATACTGTCAAATGTTCCATCATAAAATATGCTGTTCTTCACAAATATTTTTCTCACCATAAACCCCCAACTATGGCAATACAATGCAAGAAATGAAATGTAGATCCACGTACTTAACCTTAACACTTATTTCAGTGAAATGCCTATGTTGCTATTAGGATGTTTGGGGAAGACAATTGCAGCATGTGTAACCAGCTTATGCAAGTTTTCTGCAAAAGAATCACACACCTGGTGAATGTTGCTGGATTCAACATTTCAATGCAAAATTAAACTTTCTTTCCTATTTAATCATACGTTCCTAATGAAAACCAATTATCATTAAAAAACGTAATTCTTTAGATTCTTAACATCCTTTATTGATTTTAAGATTTTTTTTCATGAAAAATTAATTTTTAATATATTTTTCATTACAAGCTTCTACACATTTTACATTCTGAATGATGTTTGGTCTACTAAGTGAATATTATTAAACCTGAATTAAAACAAATGAAAAACAAAAAATTGTGTTCTAAAATTTTTAAATGATCTTAATGAAAGCCAAAGCAGGTAGTTAATATAGATATTTATCTCAATATACAACTACCGATTCACACTAAATGAAGGGTTTTCTCTATTTTGTCCATATTATTTGATCGTCAATTAGTGTACCCGAAAAATTACTACTGTTGCTACCATAGGTACACTTGAGAATATTACTCTTTAAATACTGATTGTCTACATTTCACATAGCTCAAATACATATTTTGAAAAAACACATGTTCTTTAAATGGATAAATTACATATTTACTCAAAATCAACATGTATTATTCTGCAATTTTCCAGTAGAGCAAGGATAAGCACAATTTGAAAAAGAAATAAAAATTTGTTTAATCCATACCATACATCAAATTTGTGTTTTTGTAAGGCACAGTGTTTTTATAACATAATTTTTGATAAGCTGCAACAATTAGATTACAACATAAGGTGTTAGGTATTATGATTTCATGTAGGCCTATATAACTGAAAATGCTTATTTGGTAGTCATTAAATATTCCTTTCTATCCAAGCATGCAAACAACAATAGATACTGCAGAAATAATGAGTGATACCAATTATTCTACTCTTATCCATTGAACATCCTTAACATAGGAATCAATATTTAAATGAGCATTTATTGCGAGAAATGCCTTTAAGTACATTCACTATTGTCTACAGGTAACTCTGAAATTAACTTTTTCCCATTAACATGTCACAGATGAACAATATTGTTCAGATATCTCAAACACCTCTAATCTTTATTGAAATACTTCAACAGTTATTACACAGAATTTTTATGTAATCACTGAGTTAATAATTTCCTGTGATGCTGTTATATTGAAAGTCAGTCTTTATTGAACACTGTAATAATTGTAAGTAACTAAATTAAGTCTCCTTGACAGTTTACATTCAAATGTAACTACTTACATAATCATTTACACAGTATGTGATAAATGAAATAGACATTAAATACATACTACTGTTTTGAAATGCTTTACTACACATTCTAAATTTATTTTAAGTCACTCCAAAAAAAGGAGACAAATCATAATTTGGAATTCAAATGACACATTCTTGTCATCATAAAATATTTCACTGAAGCTACAAACAAATTACCCAATAACAAGACATACATAAATATTACATACATAATTACATGTTGGTCTGTGTGACTGTTTGCCTCTTCATTTTTGTAAATAACTTTCCACAAAACACACAGAAGATATACAAATTGGGAATTACAAGCCAACATGATAGAAATTTTCATGGATTAATATGAACGACCCTGCAACTGTTGTTATTTTTATTTATTACCTGCCTTGAAGTATTGGAATGTACTACGTGAAGTTCACTGATGAAATACCACTGTGTTGTAGGTAACACAAAGGAAGAATTAATTCTAAATTAATAATTATACAATATCTTAAAAAAAAAAAAATTTTAATTTTTGCCTCAAGTATCCAATTTACTTTCAGCACATGATATAAAATATACAACAAAATAACAATCAATTGTTTCAATAAGCATTTCTTTTGTGAACATTTTATGTGATAAATAAAATGTGATTTAAAAAATCTTTGGACTCAATGTACATGGACAAATTTTCAAAGAAATTAGTAAAAAAAATTGCTTTCAGATGGCTAACAAAGCAAGGTTTTACACTTAATTACAAAATGCAGTAACAAAATGATTTCAATATTTTGAAAGTGGTAATCATTTTTATATTTGAATTTCTCCTAATTATTACAATGAACTTCATTGCACAAAAGTTTTATACATGAAGTACCTATGTTACATTAAAATTGCAATATAAAGTGTATCAATCTCAAGGAATATATAAATTTACGTACAACCAGTTCAAGTTTTTCAGAAAATTATTGTTTCATTAAATTACAATCTTATTAGCATCACCCAAACGCTTTCACATTAAATAATATGGACAATTATCAGAAATAGCAAGGTATGATTTTTTTCTTTAGAAAATTTCAAATACCAAGAGAAAAGTGATTTCAGAGGAAGAAAAAAGGAAATATTATACACTTTGTGTAATATTTTACAAATGTTTTCCAGACCAGAAAAGTAGAATATTGTGAACATCACATGCAGCTAATTTTTTTAAACCGACATTCAAACTAATCTGATTCACTTAAATGTCATTCTCTAAATTAAATTTTATAATTAGGGTCTCTGCCATGAACAACTATTATATGACAGCTAATCTGTCTTCCAGCAAAACACTTTCATTCCTACAGACAACACAAAAATTATGCATACTGTAAACACTTTTAGTGACATTTAACATTACTTTTGATTTTACAGTTATTCTTGAATTGAATCCCTACAACTAATGTTTTTGAGTAGACATTAATCAACATCGGAAGTTCTCAAAAACTTAAACCATTAACCTCTCTGCAGGGTACAATTTACAACAACTTCTTAAACTGAATTCTTGTTTTTCAATTTTTTTGTTTTTAGATAATACACAGTTAATTACATTTATAAATTACATTCATTTCAGTAATCTAGTGTATCTGCAAAATTTTCAGCAAGTTGAGGGGTGAAACGCTCAAGGGAGAACTGCAAGCCTGATCTTTTGTTCTTGCTGATCAGTTGTCATTGCGTGTGATGTCACCTTTAATGGGAAGATGTTCAATCTTAAAACTGCAGTTGCTCAGAGGTAAATTAATGGAAGTCATTAAATCAAAGTTGATAAAAGCAAAATTATTGTTTTTAATAATTATTGAAAGAGCAAAATTAAGTCAATTCACATTACCAATTTTAAATACAACTATCCTAAATGTATGTTTGAACTACTCTCAAGGATTTTGATTGAATCAGATGATATGGTTTTTTGACAAACTTGTTCACATTCACCTTTAAATGGAGATCTTCAGAGAATGTAATATTAAAACAGAGTTAAATAAGAAATTTTGTGGAAAATATGAGCATGGGTATGTAACAAAATTCTTTTTAAGTGAACATTCCAGCAAAATCATTCATATTGAATAAAGAAATTTTATCTTAAAGCCATGAATAAAGAAAGAACAAAATTCGTTTTGTCTCACATTCTGGTGTGTAATTTAAACATTGCTTGACAAGAAATTTCAATATATGCATTCCTTTGAGAATGGGTTATTTACAATACATAACATGCACATACAATTTCCTCATGATTGATACACTATACAAAGAACCGATATGATGAACACACCACAACCAAGAGATTCTGATTCATAATTTTGTTTTTGGCACAGAGTATCTTTTTAAAGGATACATTTATTTATCAAATTTGTTGTAGTGTTTAGGGTTCAAATTTAGTTAAGCCAGTACAGAATAAAATTTTCTTTGATTTTTAGAAAAATTGGATTTTACTTAATAAATTTGATCCATTGTTTTAAAATCAGATAATTAATATACGTATCTGTTGTATTATAAACTATTTCAAAGTCAAATAGCACAGGAAACATCCGTTAGGTTCCCAATTGAGCATCTTTCATGAAAAAACAATTTTTTATACCTGCTTAGTATGAATTGTTTCCACTTGATCTCATGTTCTGCAGAAAAAGAAAACACAGATTTAATTTGTGATAAAGCAGAAACTTCAATAATTAAACTTTGTCTTCAAAACATGTTATGTATACATCAGAGTGGTCCTTAGCACACTTTTTTTCTCTCTAAGTTTGCACCTCCTAAATCTACTCCAAATACTAACTCCATAAGCTACATTATATTTGATGAATTTTCCACCCATTTCAAAATTCTCTTAATATTTTGGGTAATGTCAGATAAAATTACACTTCTAAACACTGCAATGCACTTGCTCCTTAATTTGCATTTTATGATTCAAATTACTTCTACAATAACATTTTAATAATCAAAAAGTATTTGTATTTTATTTATACATTTCTGAATTCATTACATGATGAAATATGATGAATCTCAACATTAGGGCCATCCATAACCAAGTACCAAATGATATTTCATTAATTGTACATAAGTATCTATATGATGCAAATATTTATCATGCTTTTATCTATCCCAAACCTCATTCCCACTCTCCTTGATGCTCAAAAATGTAATATTTGCTTTTTAATTTCTATCTTAATTTTTTAATCAACTTAATATTTGAGAAGGTCTGAGATCTTGAAAAAACACTCAGGCTTTTTTACTAGCTTATGCCTACCATGCTTAACACAAAACGCCCAAAAAGTGCAAGCGAGTGACAATGTCAACATTTTAATGATCTCACCGCCTATTATTGATGTAGTACAGATTTTTTGACAGGTGTATGTGATTTGTTATAAAATTTCTTTTTCAAGCCATATGTACATGAAAGTAAAATCATACATGGAAGCTATCTGCTGATAACAATACTATTAGGTTTAAGGTATGGTCTCAGAATGGAAAATGCAAGAAAAATCAGAATTTTGTATCCCATTGTTACTGGGTTGACTCAACTTGTGAGAGAACCATAGGACCAACAAGACTGCAAAATGTCTTGTTCCATTTATTATTGACTCAAGATCTTGAGGAATATTAAAAATGTTATGGGTTTTAATTTTATGGTTGAAAGAACTAATAAAACAGCAAGTGATCATCAAGCTCTTCAGCACTTAAGTTCTCTTCACTGCTTCTTGATAATGCAGCATTTTTTAAAAATTATTTTGAACATCTGAAGTACAGCATTGCCCAGGTATTTAGTATTTTTCAAAATCTATCAGGCAGGATCATCCATCCAAATGGAAGTAATTTTGTTAGCATCCCCAACCTGTGAGACCCACCCTGCCTGCTCTCCCTATTCAGTCCAGCCTTGCCCTGCTCTGCCTTGCCTGTTCCAGCCCCATATGCACCATTGTCATATGCCTGCTCCAGCCCTCATATGCACCATTCTAATTCACAATACCTAGATGTATTGCAGATTGCATTAAATTTCATGGAAAAAAACCACATACACACAAGTTTATCCTTTCATTTCAACCTGTCAAGGGATGAATTTTGAGATGTCCTTTTTATTGATTAAAGTAATTGTAATAAGAACCTACATTCCAAATTCCATGTCTCTGGATTGATACTTTCAATCAGTGTATTCCTTTCATAGAAGTAAAAATACTCTGTGATCGTGTGTACAGTGGGTGGCCAAATTATTATAATCACTTGTACTTATGAAAATAATACAATTTTCTTTCAACTGTATTTACTGATGGTCACATTTTATGAACTTTAACATGTGATTCACCAATATGCAATTATTATAGATTATTTAACATCTGAAATAAGCAAGGTAATGATAAAAATCACAGATCACAGAGAGCTTTTGTTTTTGTGATGCCACATTTCGATTTGGTCACTTCCATGACCCTTCTTGGCATATTCTCAATATACTATAGCCAAAACTCAATCACTTCATCCAAATTTTCTCACAATTTGTATAAGAAATTATCTATAAAACGCAAACATGAAACAGCTGCTAAATAATTTGTTCTGTAAATAATGATAAAAGAGGTGTGCAAAATGCTTTACAGATGTACCAAAATCTCAAATTAGGCACCAAATGACAAAACAGTTATAGGAAATTGACATAACAATCCTTCTGTAGTATAATAAAGAGCATATATAAAAAGAAAGTCAAGAATAGAAAATAATTGAAGTAATCATAATAATTTGGCCACCCACTACACTGTAAATCAGAGGTTGAAACAGGATCGTTTCACAATGCAATGGTGCACTGACAGAGAAGATCTCTGCGAGGCTTTAGCGATTCCAAGAAGTTGATGACCTTTTATATATGTAAAATACAATACATTGTCAATGCTAATGAAATTATTTGAATATCCCTCTTGCGTTCTTTATAAATCACAATAAATCAACAATAAACTTATTTTTAAATCTGCACCTCTGCTCACAGTGTAATGCATTTTCAACAATCATGTACCTGTTTAATTTAGCAAGAGAATTCACTGTTGAAGTATGAGACATTCTCCTTGAAGTATTAATGATATCAGCAGCAGCTGCCTATATAGATAAGTCATTTACTGAGACATGTCAAAGGTAAAGATCCAGAATTAAGGATGTACGTAACGTCAATGTTTCAATGGTGAAAAAATAATATTTTTCAGCGAAGATTTAAGGCAGGTGTTATGTGGGCAATTGAAGATCATTACCTAGAGTTCAGAATTAAAAATAGCAAAATTTGGAATTTCCTTATCATTTTCAAGTGATTCAAAACAAATGTACTAATGATACTGAATACTCATTTTCCAGACAAATATATCACCTAGGAGATGCAACAGTTCAATCTAATTTTCACGAAAATAATATGCAAAAGATTGAGCTGATTACTGAGGAACTAAGAACACGTACCGATCAAACATCCCCCCAAAAAATTACACAATACACACAAATGATGTCTGAAATATCTTTGGAAATTATGTAGTAGATTTAATGGCACAATCATTTCAACTTTTCACCATAAACAAGACTTTTTTGTCTTTAAAAGACTTTCTCATTTACTTTGGGAGAGATATTTGTGTCAGAATAAAACAGACTCGGACAACAAAAACTGATGTAAACAGAATTTTTATAAATGGATTCTAGAAATCATTCCCTTTGATACACTAGTGATTATACAAAGTTAAAGGTTTAATTTTGAGTTTCTGCTAATTGCTTACAGCCAAATCAAACCTAAACATTTACACATACACACGTAATCATTAATAATGCATATACAGTAAGCTGAGTGCAAGAGGATGTAATTACTCTTGACTTATGAAGTAGTAAAGGAAAGCTAAAATTAATCTACTTTGGTTAAATCCCTCAACATGATGGTATTGCACCATTTATTACAAATCAACAACACAAAACCTCATAAGTGAGTAATTACCGGAGAGGGAATGACGCCTTCTCAACAGATTTAAGATGGAAAAAATGAAAGTTCATAGATTATTAGGGAAAAGAGCAGGCACACATGTAACCCGCAACATATGTTACCATTGTGCATAACTCTGGAACAAAGTCTTAAGCCCTTACAAACAGTTTTAGGTGTCCTTAAAGGAATACATGTTACGTTTCCTATGTAATCATCCAAGAGAACTTTTTGAACATTCTATTACATTTTTGAAAGGTACCTCCAATTCCTTAGCACAGGTTGTCAATCCAATTTGGGACCCATTATTGAGCTATTTTCACTTTTAAAACAATGATTTACAAAGTGTGGAAAGCAAGTTTTCATTAAAACAGGAAAGAAATGTTTTTTCTGGCCCTTCTTTCAGGGTGCACCTGGGTCTAAGAATAAATCAGGATAAAAAGATATTAATAGGACACTGTTTTAGACATCCTTCTCGTGTAATGGTCAAGGGCTTCTAAGACTCTCAACGTCATTTAATAAGATATATAGCAATAAGACAAGAGCATCAATATATCTATAGACATATTTATTTATTTTAAGAATTATTTGTAATCTCCTTTTCATTCATTGGTTTTGTAGAGCCTCCTCGATGAATAATATTTTCTGCCAAAGCTTTCAATGCACATTTCATGGTCTCTATGCATCACAGGTTCCTATTGATAGATTTTTACCAATTTTTGGCTGAATTACTTTCATATACAAAAGAATGAAACTAGCAGGTGCCATATGTAAGTTTCAAGTATTTAAAAGTAAGGGCCACACCAATGTACACAAGGTCATACACATTGCACTCTTGATTTCATTCTGTTATTGTAATTGAAAATAAATATCAGTACCTGTGAAATACATGAAGCAGAAAGTACAGTGTCAGTGCTTCCACTGAGAGTACCATGACTTGGTGACACTGAAGCACAACCACTGCTCAAAGTCATGGCTGGTGCTAGCTCTACGTCGAATGAAGTAGTGTGGTTTCTCGACATGATTCTTTGATAACAATGATAATGTATTTATTACACAGAGTCATGGACATGTTATACTAAAATATTTCATGCAACAACCAACCTACATATAACAATTAACACAACATATTACCTTGTTTGCATGAAGAGTCAAAAGATGGAAACGAAACATAAATTTCACTGCGTAAACAAACAAATCAAATAAAATACAAGAAAGTTAGATTTACATGCATTCTAAGTAAAATAATAAAACATACAAGATTACTTAAAAACTTCATTGCAACAACAAAATGTCAACATTTCAATTACATTCATTCATTCCACAAGCATCATACCTGTAACTGGCAGGTTGCTGTGTAGTGATAGGAGTGCGTTTTATAGCATAAATCAATACACCCACCATAGTTAAAGAGAAAGATACAAAATATAACACATGAACCTGAAAAGAAAAGTAATGACATGTAATAATTTGCATTATATTAACTGCCATCAAATGCTGTCAAGAGATTACCTTATAATGAAGAAGTAGAATACCGCCCAATACACAATAAAAGTCAGATGTCAGAAGAGAGAGTTGTAAAGCAGTAGCACCACTGTCACGTAATACTACTGGTGCAATGCTATGGAAGACAAACTGAGCAACTCCAAAGCCACAAAATAACCACAACACAGGAAAGGTATCCCATTTCATTTCGTAAATTACACTTTTTTCTAGGAATGCCCTGTAACAAAACAAAATGAATGTTTTATTGTCATTGTTTTCAGAACTGAACAGAATTACATTACAGGAATGATGTAACTCTTTGGTAAAAAAAAAAAAATATTGAACTTGTTTTCACAGGCGAGTACATGACGATTACATCCCATTCAGTTTTTTACCAATATTCATTCTGTCAAACAATCAAAACCAACTAAAAATTCAATTTCAAAAGAGTTGCATATGTATGCAATCAATCTGAAGTGAGTAATTCAAAACATGACAAGCAATTTTTTAGCACATCACAAACCTGAGAAATTAAGACTTTGAATAAATTTATTGCTCATAAGAAAAGTGAAAGAGAAAAATGAGATTTTCTTATTATCAGAGAAAAATTATAAAAATAATTCAAATTAATTATCATAATTGCAAGTAAATAAAAGGGCACCTTGCGTAAAGATTTAATATAAAAGTTTAAATATAATAAGTCAAAAAAGCTTATAAAAAACATTTTCAAAAGACACTACCATAGATTTTTACTTTCCTATATACATAGTACAATATGTAATGCTGTCGAAAACTTACATATGTCTGATTTTCTCTGTTAAAAATGAATATCTAAAAATTTTTGGAGCCCCTCATACAACTACATTATTGAAGATACAGAATTTTTCCTCAAATTAAATTTGTTCTCTATAATTAATTCATATCATATACATTTTTTGCAAATATTAGTATTGTTTGCACAATTTTGGTGAAATATGGGCCATTTTAAAAACAAGATTTTCTCAGAAACAGTTTCAAATTTTTCTTGAAACTTTTTGTATGGATGAAGCTAGATGCCTCGAACAATTCCCAAATGTTAGGGTTTATAAACAATCTCTCATGTATTTAATATTTACTATAAAGGTTGTTTTAAAAATAATTTATTGCATTTATGAGCCCAAGTGCTTCAAATTACTTTTTATGAAATTGCTTAAAATCTCAAAAGTTTTCTAGTAAAATGAGATTAAAATTGTGCAATTTCAGAACAAATTATTTTTACAAAGATAGCTCCATTATTTAAATGAAAACAAGGACACTTCCTCTTCTATGATATTCTTCAAGTCATATTTCAATTCTTTTACATCATTAGTTTCACCAAATTATTATTGTCCCGAAATATACGAAAAAAATACATGAAAACTACTCATATTTTCAAAAATTGAACATGACCTTATTTCAAGATCTGTCTTTAAAGAATAGATTTCATTAAGGAAAAAAATCTGTATCTTCAAAATTGTAGTTGTAGCAAAATGCCAGAAAAAATTGCACATTTGCAATTTTTGAAAAATCAGGAATTTATGAGACCTCCACTATTCTCTTAAGCATCCTTTACCCTACCCAAGGTTAAAGGTTAATCAAAAAATTTGGAGCCACTTTTGAGAAAAATTTTGAAAATGTTTCTGAAGCTTCATGTAAAGTACCCTCAAAATTCAAAATATCCATTCCAAACTCCCAAAGCATTGAGTTCTTTCACGTCGATCGAGAAATGTCCCTTTGGAGAAAATCGGTTGAATGGTGCTGACCTCAGAGAGACATTTTTTCCTCAATCGATTTTTACATACCCAAAAAACATGAATTCTGGTTACACCATGGGTTAGAGGAAGTAATTTATTGTATAAAGGAACAGGATTTATCCACTTTTTTGTAACCATGGCCCGGCAATACAAGTTTTTCTGCTGAAAATTCACCATTTTCCGGCACATGATTACTAAACTTTCTCTTCTTATGAAGTAAGTGCAAGAAAATAAAATGTTTGGTGAAATTGGTGATGATAGAAAAATTTGTAGCAAAGAATAATAAGTAGATCGTTAGAGAGGTTAACTTAAACTCAGCCTGACACTCATATGACAAACACAAATAATGGTTCATAGAACCTTCTCAAAAGATCTACACATAAATGAATAAGGGGTTACATCAATACACCAAAATAATAATTTTCACTAAAAATAGTAATATGCACAAAAAGGTATTAACTGAACAACTTACAGTTGAAGTCCATTGAGAATACTACCGAACAGCCCAAGCATACCCAAATACTCAATGCCGTCAAAAGTTTTTGCCACAAATTCTTGAGCAACTGCAATCATTGCAAATAGTAATGCACCCACTAAACAGAGCATATCACCCAGAAGTCGAGTTTTACCTGAAACGTTTATAAAAATGATGTATGAACACAAGTTTGTGAAAGTTAATTAATGAAGCTGAACATAATTTAACACCAAATAAAAATAATTACCTCCAATAATGGGACGCCCATCTTCAATATCTGCCCAAACAAGGCATCCAACTCCCATTAGACAAACACCAATTCCAATTATGTGCACCATTTTATAACGTACCCTCAGCACAATGCAACTCAGAGCCAACACCACTGGTAATGATATGCAGTCCAAAAGCTATAAAAATATAGAAAAGTATTAGAGTCTAATGACACAAAAATTTCTGTGAAGTTATGATGGATCAACTTTTTTCTCTCTCTCCCTCTGCTCAATTTTGTGACATCCATTGTAACATATGGCACTTCACTAATGATTCTACACATTTTAAAAACAATTAAACACAAGTAAAAATGTAACTACATATTACACTCATGAAAAATTCACTTTAATTATTGATGATGGTTAAAATTAAGAAATGAACAAGCACAATATTTAACATCACATGAATGTGTGTAAAGGAAACAAGTCATCTTGTGTATCTTTTGCATTCCATTTGCAAAAGATTTTGTACTCTTAAGACACTTCAAATGTATGTGGTCTATCTATCCTTTTCTCTATCCTTCATTTCCTTCTCTTTCTTAATTCATCCATTTTGTTGGGTGCTATTATTTTTATTCTTTGGTGCACTCATTTTCCTTTTGCCTTTTTATTTAAAGTTGTTTTATTTCTTAAATAATGTTCTTTGTTCAATCCTACTATTTTTCACTCATTTTTAAAGAAATTTCAGAAAAGTATTTTTTTTTATATATAAATGGAACTGGGCACTGAACAGAGCAGAGAAACAAAGAATTGAATCTTCAGAAATGCGCATTCTGAGAAGCTAGATATTCTCTGGCAGACCACGTTCCGAGTGTGGCGATACGATCCACCCTAAAAATTTTCAACCTAAATGACAAAATCAAAGACTACAAATGCCAATGGGTGAATCATATCAATAGAATGGAAATATCAAGATTAGCACAAATAGTATGTAACTTCAAATACTTCTGATATCGGGATGTAGGACACCCAAGAAGATAGCAGAACGATCTCTAGCAATTGTATACTTAACTTCAAATGAGGGGGGGGGGGGAGAGGCTTCTTTTCCATTTAACTTTTTTCTTTACACATTTTATGTATTATTTATTCATTAGAAAAACATATAATGGTGAACTAAAATAATAACTTTAATAATGCAATTAATAAATACAATCAATTTTCGATTATACATTTGGGGAACTCAATTTTTTCAATTTTTCTTTCATATTACATTTCAATTGTATTTTTAAGAGAGAAAATCTAATTGGGCCAATTTCAATTAAGGTTGGCGGATTGTTTGAAAGAAAAAACATCAAAAAATTGAGAATGCAAATACATTCCTTGCAACAACACAGACAAAAAATATGGATTATTAAATAGGTTTTAAATAATTTCTAAAAGATTAATTTGTAAACATACAACAAAAGCTCGAATGTAAGAAATGACACATAGAAATAAGAAATAACATACAAATTCAAACTTGCATAGCATCCAACTACCTCCAAGCACTTCACAAATTACATTCACAAAGCGCAGGAAATTGAAGTGGGCAACTATGTTCGATGCCAAATTACACAAAAAATACTTATATTCTTGAAAAACTAAACATGATCTTATGGGAAGATCTGGTTATAATGAACAAATTTCATTAAGAAAAAAATGTATCTTCACAAATGCAGTTGTAGGAAGAGCTGAAATCAATTTAAAATTTTTGCAATTTCCAAAAAAATATGAATTTTTAACAAACATGGGATCTGCACCATTCTCTTAAGAATCCTATACGCTATCAGATGTCAAAGTTTAATCAAAAACGTTGGTGCCATTGAAATAGATTTCATTAAGGAAAATAATCTTTAATATTTTAGTTCCAGGAAGATGCCGAAAACATTTTGAACTTTTGAAAAATCAGAGGTTTTAATGAACATGAGACCTGTACATTTCTGTTAAACATCTATTATGCTATCAACCAACAAAATTTAATAAAAAAATTTGGAGCCGTTTTTTAGAAAATGTCCCATGAGCTTCATGAAAAGAACCCCCCAAAATTAAAATATTGGTTTCAAATTCAAGGGGCCATGACATCAGCCAGATCAATTGGGAAATATCAATTCTGGAGGAAATCGGCAGAACGGTTTAGCCGCTTAGTGTTTTTCATGGACGGATGAATACACTTTTGCCATCAATCAATTTTTCAGTTTCAAGGACCCAAAAAGCATGAATTCTGGCTACACCGTATGTTAGAGGATTTTTTAGAGGAAAGAACAAATTGAGAAAATATGAAAGCATGGGCATTATTTTAAGACAATTGTAACATTTCAAACTAGTGTACAATCCCAAGAACTGAATAAGGAATGCTGGAGAGTACTTGAGGTTTCCCATTTAACACTGAAAAATTATGAAGAAATATAGCAGCTAAGAATGTATTTCCTTCACTTCAATACATCAAGAAATGGGGCACCTGAATAAAGAATTCAACCAAACAGAGAAGACACAACTTAAAATTACAAGTATTAAAATTACAATTCATTAACTTCACAAATCTCTCAAATTTGAATCTTCAAACATTTTCTGATACAGATTTGAAAATTAAATCATTATATAAAGAAGTACTAGTAAATATATTTTCATATTCTTAATTATAAACTATTTTAGAATGGCTCTTCTATACCTGAATACTGGTGAGCGTAGTGAACTGATAGGCTGTTGTTACTAGAGTATTAGCCTCCACATCAGCCACAGCAATCAGAACATATCGCCACCCTCTATTTCGAATAACAGAAAGGAGACCACGTTCACCTGTTCTACATGCTAACCATGTTGTATAAACAAGGCATAACATACCATAATGAATAAAACTTTGACCTGAAATTCAAAACAATAATATAAATATATTTAGAGAGAATTCCAAATTAAGTATAGAAAACAGTATAGAAAAACTCACCTGTAGGCATTGCAACTTGGTAGACAGAATTTATGTAATAACTGCAAAGAGCCATAGAACATATTAAGAATGACATCACTTGCCCCAAAATAATTGCTCTCCAAACTGGCCTGAAACAAATGCAAAATCCATTGACCATGTCATCTAGAACATTGAGGCATATATATTAAAATACTTAAAATCCACCTTGCAGAAATTAAAAAATTAATTAATCCAACATCCTCATGAATATTATTATCAATATTTTCAGAGGGAAGGGGCTGGTATGATCCTGAACAAGGAGGATCACATCGAGGAACACTGATCCAATCACAAGATACACTAGATGTATCTATTTCCATACTGGAGTCGCTATGACTTGGAGGTGCTGTTGAACTTTCTACAAGAGAAAGTTTACGATGTTCTGAAATGCCACTCCCTAGAGGCAACTCAACTAACGATAAATGTCTACGAGTAGATGCCACATTATGGTTACTACATTCAAGAAGTGAACAGTGACAACTATGAGAATTTGCAGTGGAAACACAGGTTGAAGAATTTTGTCCCAGGATCACTGGTACAGATGATCGTCTTTGACGAGAATATATTACAGATGAACTTTTTGATGGATGTGATGACATTTTAATATTCTGTTTAAATATTTAATGTTAAAATAACAAAATAAAAACTACTGTCAGATTGAAAACAAGTTTTACAGCACAGTGATGTTCAATAACACTACAAAGAACAGCCATCAGGAGATGACACGATCAAGATTCAAAGCATTGACAGCTCATTAATATTCATGAATAATAAAGAAGGTATAATCTGGAGATAAAGAATATCATCAAACACTTGCAGTCCAATAGCCTGCAAATACTATAATGAATTGCCTGATCCTGCAAATGTAATAGAATTTCAATTATGTTTATATTGGATTCTTTAAAATGATTATATATGCAAGTATCAAAAATAATGAAAATTTGCAAGGAAGATAAACCAATAAGGTTCTATGTGGGAAATTGTCAAAACAATACGAATACTAACCATTTTTCAAGTTCTGATAAATATTTGTCCGTTTTCTCCAAAAGTCCGTACTTCTTTCCTCCGTCTCGATTTGGCCTTTTAAAAGGGTCTCGCTCGCGGCTACAACCCGGTCGGTTTGTTGCCATTTTTGCAATACCAGGTAAAATCGAGTAAAATCTCGTAGATATTAATAAATCGTTGTGGTTGATGTCTCAATTAGCTATTATTCTTGATAAATAAAGCATCTTAATCTTCTAATAAATTAAACATTCCTTCCAGAAGTACCTGACCACTGAACATAACAGCACAAATTCATTCTTTGACAAAATACTTCTCAGTATTGTCCTGGTGGTACTCGTGCTCCAAAAATAACGATGTGGATGTAATTGATTTATAAAAATGAACGTAACTATCAATCGAGTAATTGTGCGATTTTCAATTCCAACGTATCATTCCCAAATTTTGCACTTTTGTGAATTCAGCGTTAATGAAAATTATTCGGAAAACACAAACATAAAGAAATTAATTAATGTTCTTTTACAAAATGGTTCTTGCCTAATACGATACGTAAAAATCTTCAGCGATGAAGTAAATCCCGTTTCAACCTCTCTATATATTATCAGGTTCTTAACTCTGACAATCATTCACTGACAGCGTTGCCTTTCCATGGGGTGGGTTGTGCGTTTGGGTCGATTGGGGTGGGGTGTTCATATAGTTCATTAACGTGTTACCACAGCTGAAATTGAGGGTGAAATATTTTTCACTTTGGTTTGAGCCACAGCAGACAATCAAATGTCCCTCTATTTGTTCCATGAATAGAAGTATCTCTAGACCGGATGCTGTTTAATGTGTCAGAGTCAGCTGATGTCAAGGTTATGGACTGAGGTTGTGCATCTTAGCATTAGGAAGGAAATGCGTAAAATGTTCATTTTTGAGTAACGTTTGCTCTTTTAGTGAAGATATATTCTAAAATGGTAGAGCCAATATTTGACTATCAATTTCGATTAATTTTAATCGGCGACAGCACTGTTGGGAAAAGTTCTCTGTTGAAATATTTCACCGATGGAAAGTTCGCTGAGGTTAGTGTGTTGATATTGTCTTTGCAATGCTTTGTTGCTTGTTGCAATGCCTAATGGAGATGTGTAGCTTTCAGACCCCACAGTTGGTGTTGACTTTTTTGCTCGTTTGATTGAAGTAAAAGATGGGACTCGCATAAAATTACAGCTTTGGGATACAGCAGGTCAAGAACGATTTCGGTATGTGTCCGAATTGGAAAACGTATTACATTGTAATTAAATTGCTTGTGCTGAATTGTTTATAAAATAGTATTTAGGAATTCATAATTTCATTATTTCGCAGGTCCATAACAAAATCCTATTACAGAAATTCAGTTGGTGCTTTGCTTGTGTATGATATATGTAATAGATCAAGTTTTGAACATATACCCTTATGGATGATGGAAGCAAGACGTCATATTGAACCTCACCGCCCAGTTTTTGCTCTGGTGGGGTGTAAACTGGACCTTGTTTCATCAGGTGGTCATAGGGAAGTTCCCAGGGAAGAAGCTGCAGCATTTGCATATCAACATGGCTTGCATCATGTGGAAACCTCTGCACGAACTGGAGTAAATGTGGAGGAAGCTTTTCGTATTGTAACACAAGAAGTTTATAATAGAATACAGTCAGGTGAATACAAGGTTGAAGATGGGTGGGATGGAATCAAAACAGGATTTCAGCGCCCAAGTGGTTATGACTTCAATTTAGTTGAAGCTGAACCAGCAAAATCTACTTGTTGTTAAACATTAGGATTGTTAATTTTTCTGTTATATTGTGTTATATATTTGTAACTTTTAAATCTGTATTCTGAATATTTCTTTTAAGTTATTGAACTGTTTAGTTCGTTTCTAGACTGTTTCAACATTTCCTATTTACTCCCAGTAATTTCTTTTTAATTAACTTCAATTCATTGAATTTTGTGCTGTTTGAGAGTATTTCAAAAATCAAAATGTATTATTTCTCTGACAATTCATGAACTACCTGAAAATTTAAACAAGCGTCTTTAAAAAATTTAAATCCTCCATTTATGTATATTAAGAACTATTTTATGGTAAAAGAGTGTAAAAAGTCTTTCTTAATAAGAATAGTGCATCTATTTACAAAGATGAAAGATCCAATTTTGAGATGTATGATATTATTGTAGATTAGTGTACGAATTAGAACATCAGAGTGGATAATTGTAATAAATTGTATTATGCTTATACAATGATAAGTTATATTAATATATTAGATGTCCTCTTTTGATTTTTTTTGTTTGCAAGCATTTATTTTGGTTTCTATAAAATGTGATTATTTGATGTTAGGACTTCGAAGTCCCTTTGCAGAAAGATTTTATTGAGAAAAATTGTCAATATGCATTTTCTTTGTTTTGAGACTGAATTAAATGCAATGGTTGTAATTAGAAGTAATCAATTACTTAAGCTGTAGATGGATTATATTCATGCAAGTTGGAACATTTAACAAGTTTATGCTCAACTCGGTATTCTGAATACTTTCTATATTTTAGTTTTTTTTTTGTTTTTTTTTATAATTATTATTTATTTTTTTCCCCTCCCCATTTATGTTACCAATATACTGTACACTGTCCTACACAACGAAAAATAATTTAACATCTGTGAACGTGTATTAGGACACTTAAAGTTGCCCATAGTTAACATTTTCAAATCGTGAATCATTTTCAGTTCAATTTCCTCTTAACAAAACACATCAAATTAATATGAAATGAGAAGTTTTGACCTTCTAAATTTTACTTTATAATGTATGTACGTGGTGATAAATTTTTTAAAATATTCCATTGGTAATAGAGTTCAAAGTCCTTTTTGATGTGTACTGTTGATGTTACATGGTCTTTATTTTAACCAGTGTATTTGGGAAACGTAATTTTCATAATTGTTTGGTAGACAGGACAATATTAACGTGGCTAATATCTAGCTGTAATTGAGCGTTGGTTCAATTTTTAAAAATAAAATTGCATTTTCTGCCATAAATAGTTCCACTAAATTAGTTTTCAGAATTATTTATGAACACAGGCCTACAAAATGTTTTTTTTTTCTTTTTTTGTACAGCTCCCAAATTGGAAACCTTTAATTTGAACTATTAATTTAGAAAGTAGTGGAAAATATAAACATTTTTCATTGATGGGATTGATTTTGGTTAGTGCTAAGAGTATGTGATGTGATTTCGTGTGCGCATATATGCTGAAATTTATATGAAAAAAAATTGTTTGTGCACCATTGTAAATAAATTTTGTGTGAACACCTTTATACTATTTGTACAAGACAGAATTATTTCATTATTATTATTATTATTATTATTATTATTATTATTATTATTATTATTATTAATATGAAAATGTGCAATAATCAGTTGATGGTCTAATCATATTTATTTTTAAGTGTTATAATTGGTAGACTAAATATGATAAACTTGGTGTTATGAAATAAAATATCAATAGTTGATATTTTATTTTTCAATACTCAAGTTTGTTTATATTTTGCACACTGTTTATTGAAGATACCAAACTTTTAATAAATTAAAATAAAATACATCCGGAAGTTATTGTCCTCAATTGTTTAAAATGTTTAAATGAATAAAAACTTTTAGAAATAGCCTTAAAGAAGAAACTTGTTGTTAGTGGAATGAAAGGGAAAATCAAATAAGCAGTTAACTAAGCCTAATTAGAAGAAATGAAGTTGGAGTGAAACAAAAAATATGGGTGGACAAAGAAGATCAATATTATTGTGGTAAAACAAAAAATCATGAGGAAAACATGTTCTGTTGGAAATAGTAATTGCAAGAGGTCTATAATTTAAAATTTATGAAATTTAAAGAATCTGATATTTTAACCTGAGCTTTATGATTATTCTCATTTTGGAAGTTTTAATATTTGGACAATTAAAATTATGTATATGAAAAATGTATGTTTAATATTTGAAAGATTAATGAATTTAAATTCAAACTATTTCTTCAGAAATTCTAAACACTTTATTATTAAAACATGGGGTTTTTATATCAAGTAAACATTGCTCAGTTCATTGTTTATACACGTTCTACATAGAAATTTATATTATTTATTATTAATAATAATAATATAAAGAACCTAATAGTCAAGTTGGTGCTAGCAATTTTTAGCATTAAAAATAAGGAATTCCCTTAATTTTATAAACTGGCTCCAATTAAATGTTTTGGGGAACCACTCTTGTGAAAAGGGGTTTACAATAAGGACAAGACCTGATTCTGAGGCACAACCAAGCTGTCTTACCTGGGTGACCATTAAAATATTTTTTTGAATTTTAACAGTATTTAAAGAGAGTATTGATTATTGAAAAATAATTGGTGAAAAAAGGAATAATCCATAAATTATTATAGTGGAACTTTTTTTTTTTTTTTCCTACCAAGCAAATAATTGTTTGTTTATGTGTTTTTGACAGTTCATTGAAAGCAGTAATATTGAAAACACTTAAGTTGTAGAGCTTTTAAAGTGAATTTGGTTTATTTAATTGTATTTATTAAATTTATATTAACCATCATTAAAAGTCTTAAATGCAAATCAATGTTTCCTACATTGAAATAATTCTTTGACATCTTTAAAATTTATTACTATCTGTATTTTAAAACATTAAAATTTAATTAATTAGTTAATTTAAAACTAAATGTGTTGGAATTAAATATTTACAGAGTTTTCAGAAATTTCTGAAAAGTCAGCATTCCATCTTCCATGGGACTTTGGGTCATCTTGATCATCCTTAAAACAGCTTACTAGTGTGACAGCTTCATAATGGTGTGTAGAATGGGAGAAACCTAATGAAGTCATCGGGAACAAGTGTGGTATTGAGGCAAAAGTTTAACTGACACCCATTTCAGTATATTAGCTCTCAAAAACGAAATTCTATGAAACATACGGTCGTTTGGTTATAACCATATTGTCTCAATATGCTTTTACGTACCAACAAGAATATTCTGAAATGATTGAGGTTGGTGTCTGATATAATGTTTACACTCTTCAATTGATCTCTTAAATAAATATAAAAATAATTTAATTAGAAAAATCGGAACTTAAAAGTCACACATTCATTAACAATGCTATTTAATTCATTTCAATGGTTTAAGTGAAAATCTTTTGGAAGAAGATATCATGATTACTACAACAAACGGATGTCTCAGTGACCGAACAATTATTTTAGAGAAGATGGATTAACATTTGTAATAATAACTATCACTTGCTCTAAGTTCTGAATCTATTGTTCACATTTAGATAGAAATAGATATTTTTCATTGTTTACAAAACTTGTTTAAATTGACAATAGGCTACTAATGTTACAAATGTTCAAAAACTTCTTTACATTTATTTTCAAAATTGAATTTTACTTTTTTGTAGCCTTGCAAAATTAAAGATTTGAGTATGTGTATGTATGAATCCTATTTCATTGAATTGCTGTTAAATAATTGGATATTTCATGTTATAATTTTACATATCAATGACCTACTATCTTTGAATTCTTGTTTCACTATTTTTATGAATGAGAAGGATGATACTAATGAGAATTCACTGTTTTCTGTAATGGATTGAAAATAATGGATGGGGATTTTCTGAACCAAAAAATAAATTTTGTTTTAAAGATCCATTACATTTATGTAAATCATCACTTACCTTTCTTTACCATATAAATAATGATTTTATTGTTTCAAAAATTAAAAAAGTTTTATCCATGGGTGTGAATGTCATTTCACAGCTTATATAATCTAATGGTTTGATTTATTTACATCTTGACAACAGTCTCATTAAAACTGAGGTGTTTTCTGATTTCCAATTCAATTAGCAATTGGAAGAAAACTAGGCAGCCTCCAGCCTTGTAAAAGGTGTACCTCGTTTCGTTAAATACCCAGGAAATTGGGGGGAAATCCAAGAACAATGAAACAGAGTCAATTTTGACTGAAAAATGCATATATTTGATTGTGTTATTCTGCCTATTCTCATTACAGTGCATTACACTCATTACATTACATAATGAGTGAATTTTAAGACTCAGTGCATCAATGCTTACAATACAAATGATATAATATGACATCAAAGGTCCAAAGAAGTGTTTATCTGCCATTAAATATTTGCTGTAATGAAACAACCACTTTCAGGATATTCTTTATTTTTAAATAACTGTTACCAGATGCTTTACTGCATTATTGCAGTATTCTTGAGCATTGTTTTTGTTAAAATATTTAATTTATTGCAGTGTTATGTGAGAGAATTTTATTTGTACTTGAGCAGAGTGCATGCTACGTTTGGAAAACAATTTTGTGTTTCTTTTTCACAGCATTTTTGTTCCTGCAGACCACTGCTTTGTTATTTTTGGCCTTAATTGCAATATTTGGAGATTTCATTTTAATTTTCTTACTTGCAATTATTTGCATGGTGGTAAAGAATAAATGGCACTTCACAGTAAATAGATTTTAGGAGCCAAAGAAAAAAGAAACCTTCATAACATTTAGCCTTTTTTGACTCCCTTTGAAACAATTCTTGAATTATAAAACAGCAAATTAATTAAAAATTGAGTGACATGAATATATAATTTTAAAATGTGAGAAAAAAACCAAAACAATTTTCAAAACAAAACTACATTTTATTAACATGAACATTCATTTATAGTTTTATAGAATAATTTAAAAAATTTATGGTCAAATAATCTAAAAAAAAATTATTGATACATCTAGAAAAATCTTAAAATATAATAAATTCCATTACAAAACTTTCAGTTGAATATTATAATGAATATTTTATTTTATAACAAAACGTAATTTTTTAAAATTTAACACAACTAGAAACACAAAACACAATTTGAGAATGCTCATTTTTCATGTATGCCCCCCCCCCTCCTTGTTCTCATTACTGTTGCGGACCCCCATTCCACCCCCAAAAAAGTAAATTTATTTTTTTAAATGACGTCTTATTAACGAGCCCACTGTTGTGACATCTGGAGCTTAATTTTCTCTCTTAAATACATTTTTATATTATTCTTGTATTATCTCTTGATCCATATTACTATTTTTTGTTTTGTAAAATAAAATTATTGTTTGAGAAAATTTAGGGAATACAAATAAAATTCAGATTTTCTGATTCACTCTGTATGATTGAATTTTAACAGCAGCTGATTTTGTAAATGAAAGAATCTCTTGTACATCAGAAAATGTGGAAAACCAAGTATGGAATTTGCAAAAATTGTCAATTTTGAGGCCTAGATTCCTCTGTTCTTAGAAAGGGATAAAAATATATAATAAACTTTATCTCACTTTGTGATGCAATATTATTTTCAAACTCTAAGCTGTTTTTGAGTTATATTTGTTACACGGTGAAGAAGTTCAAATGTTTTTGGAACATGTCTTAAGCTCTTAATATTAAAGCTAGAGATTTATTTCTCAATCCAGTCTGTCAGTGGTAGATCTTTAAATCATAGATGCACATTGAGGAGGAGGGACCTTGCAGCCAAACATGACACAACATTTTATTTATGTAAATAGGTTCATTACAAAGTGTTCAACATATATCAATTGGATTACTAAAATTATAATTTCATTCCCCTATATTATTTATAACTTATTTACTAGTAAAATATGACGTGTGTATTTAAAACGTTTACTGAAAAAGTGTTTAGGCTGTAAACGTCTATGCTGCTTTATGTATGCACTGTATATACAGTGCGCTTAATTTCTAAAAATTTAGGCCCCAGAACGCTTCTCAAATTAATTATTAATTTAGAAAGAAATATATATTTACAATATAATTTAAAAATTATTCCCAAGGTACCGGAACGCCGTTCCGTCGCGTTCCGCCAGAAATCAAGGCCATCTCTCTCTCTCTCCTCTCTCTCTCTCTCTCTCTCTCTCTCTCTATATATATATATATATATATATATATATATATATATATATATATATATATATATATATATATATGAGCCGCCGAAACCGAATGTATGCCCCGCCCATGTATCAACTACCCGAGACAGCGAGTTGAAACGTTGGTTCAGGCGGACCGCCAAGTTGAATGTGGCGCGTTGGTGAAGTCACCGCCTGAGCCGACGTCGAGCCGAGCGGAACAGACGCTGACCAATAGTAAATTCACGAGATAAGATAAGGAACTAAATATCGCCGTATTACCGTGTAATTGTATTACTACGCCTGGCGACTCGGAGGACGGCCAGTGTAGTGGATTGCCGGGCGCCTACCTCGCACTTGTTCTTTGCAAGGGAGACTTCACCCCGGGGTGAGCACCTGGGCGTTAGCATCTATCCGCACCCCCGAAGGGGTACAAGTACGCCCTTAGTACGCTGGCAGTATTTGGGTCTCGCCAGTACGGCAGTATTTGGGTCTCGCTTAGTATGCCTTACAAGTACGCTGGCTAGTATTTGGGTCTTGCCAGTATGCCGTTGACCCTTTCGGTCACCTCCCCATACAATGCTTCGGTCACGTCGCCCTGCCAGTTCCTAGCTATCCAGGGTAGTTCCGGAGTCAAAACAATGCGCTACTCACATGCGCTGAGAAACGTGCTTCCTTTTTGCCCAGAGTATCGGGCCACGACGTAGCCAAGAGCCCATCAAGGGGTCATCGGATCTAAGGTCCGGGCGGCTCGGGGCCCCCTCCCCGTCTCCTCCCTGCCTCCACCTCGAAGCTATGGACGTGAGTACCGCCAGAACCTAGGTAAACTGACAGGAGGTTCTTGTACCCGTCTGGACTTATATGTGTGGGATCTGAAACGTTTCGAAGAACGTTCTTTAACCAATCCCACGCAAAAGTCTACACGCAAGGGTCCCTTGTGGAGAGTATGCATCGCATACCCTCAGCCTCCACCTTCAAGCTAACGACGTGAGTGCCGCTGAGAAACTCAGAGTTCGGGTAGTCGAGTGCAACTCTCCGCCAGAAATCGTGACAGCCTACGCGATCACGATCTACCTCTGCGGGACAGAGGATTGCCAGCCTCTGAGGCGCTGACTCTCGACAGGTGGAGGCGATGCGATGGCAAATGGGGACACGTACCACCACCGCCGCAGCCTTCCGCGCCTTCTTGCGAATGCTCTATGTACGTAGAGGGTCACGCAGCATTTTCGGGGAGGTGAGGTGGCCGTCCAACTTGCCTTTGAGTGTCATGGCGCAGTCACGCCCAGGGTTGCCCAACGACACGTCACGTGCGCGAAAACGGGAAAACGCTCGGTCGGCGAGCACCGGATCCGCCCGGAGGCGCTCATCTACAGGCGGCTTCGCACATTCGTTATTCGGCGAACACCGAGCAACCGCTCGCCGAATCCCGAGTAGTGTAGATGAGTTGCTTGCTATTTGCCGAGTGACGAACATTCGGGGTTCGCCCTACCCACCGCGTGTCGGCCTTTAGGACACATCAAAGGGAGCGAACATTCGTCGAACACGTCAGCAGCTCGGGATTGGGCGAGCACCAGCTCACTGCTCGGCGAATGCCGAATGTGTGGAGTCGTCTTAAGACTTCGTGCACGAAATAAGCAATATCGTGCTCGCGACACGCAGCTTCGAGGGCGTTTATATCCCGTTCACTGCGCGCCTTCAACCGGGTGACAGGTCCGCAAAATCGATAAAACAGTAGGCAGAGTTCGAAAGAGATGGTATCTATTGGTTGAGTAGGCGAATGAGGTGAACGCTCTGCGTCATGGTGAGATGAACCGGGAGCACCTGTTCGGTGTCTACGGGAACGAGCCTTGTGCTGTCTAAACGCGGCTGCATACATACGCCGTGTACAGAGTTATTGCTCGCCCAATCCCGAGCAGCTGATGTGTTCGGCGAATGTTCGCTCCACGGTGTAAAAAAACATCGTGATTCGCTTCCTTTGAAGAGTACAAAAGACCAATTCGCGATGGTAAGGGCGAACACCCAATATTCGAATCACAGGAAGCAACCCTTCCATACTACTCTGGATTAGGCGAGCACTCACTCTCTACTCGCCGAAAACCGAAAGTGTGGAGCTGCCTAAGATTCACAGTTCACGACGATGCCATTGCCCCTTGATGTCCGTGTCGAACCTCCCATCGTGTGCCAGCTGCAATATTGACGCCTTCATCGTTGGGAAGCTCCCGCTACTCGGTGGTGAATTGCCGCGCGACCTCCGCGCCCCGACGTGACGAAATCTCGTCGTCCCCACCGCTACTGTTCTCATTCTCTTTGGCAACGACCGGAATTGAAGAGGCATTTGATGGCGACGCCGAACTCATAGCGAGGCAATGCGCTATATACAACAGCATTCCATTGGCTATGATCCTTTCCATCAACATTTTTTGATTCACATGGTGACACATGAGACCGATCCGTGGTTTGATCCCCATTGTCAATAACATCACGGAAAAGCGTACCCTCGCCTCTACATCTCAAATTTCTTGATTCACACGGTGACACATGAGACCGATCCGTGGTTTGAGCCCCATTTTCAATAACATCACGGAAAAGCGTACCCTCGCCTCTACATCTCAAATTTCTTGATTCACATGGTGACACATGAGACCGATCCGTGGTTTGAGCCCCATTTTCAATAACATCGATTCGGACACATGAGACCGCCGTGGTTTGACCCTCGTCCCTCTCTACATCTCAAATTTCTTGATTCACGGTGACACATGAGACCGATCCGTGGTTTGAGCCCCATTTTCAATAACATCACGGAAAAGCGTACCCTCGAGACCATGACACATGAGACCGATGGTTTGAGTTTTCAATAACATCATACCCTTTCTACATCTCAAATTTCTTGATTCACGGAAACACATGAGACCGATCCGTGGTTTGACCCTTTTCAATAACATCACGGAAAAGCGTACCCTCGCCTCTACATCTCAAATTTCTTGATTCACATGGTGTCACATGAGACCGATCCGTGGTTTGAGCCCCATTTTCAATAACATCACGGAAAAGCGTACCCTCGCCTCAACATCTCAAATTTCGAGATTCACATGGTGACACATGAGACCGATCCGTGGTTTGAGCCCCATTTTCAATAACATCACGGAAAAGTGTACCCTCGCCTCTACATCTCAAATTTCTTGATTCACATGGTGACACATGAGACCGATACGTGGTTTGAGCCCCATTTTCAATAACATCACGGAAAAGCGTACCCTCGCCTCTACATCTCAAATTTCTTGATTCACATGGTGACACATGAGACCGATCCGTGGTTTGAGCCCCATTTTCAATAACATCACGGAAAAGCGTACCCTCGCCTCTACATCTCAAATTTCTTGATTCACATGGTGACACATGAGACCGATCCGTGGTTTGAGCCCCATTTTCAATAACATCACGGAAAAGCGTACCCTCGCCTCTACATCTCAAATTTCTTGATTCACATGGTGACACATGAGACCGATCCGTGGTTTGAGCCCCATTTTCAATAACATCACGGAAAAGCGTACCCTCGCCTCTCTCAAATTTCATCTCAAATTTCTTGATGGAAAAGCGTACACATGGGTGACACATGAGACCGATCCGTGGTTTGAGCCCCATTTTCAATAACATCACGGAAAAGCGTACCCTCGCCTCTACATCTCAAATTTCTTGATTCACATGGTGACACATGATTCACATGGTGACACATGAGACCGATCCGTGGTTTGAGCCCCATTTTCAATAACATCACGGAAAAGCGTACCCTCGCCTCAACATCTCAAATTTCGAGATTCACATGGTGACACATGAGACCGATCCGTGGTTTGAGCCCCATTTTCAATAACATCACGGAAAAGCGTACCCTCGCCTCTACATCTCAAATTTCTTGATTCACATGGTGACACATGAGACCGATCCGTGGTTTGAGCCCCATTTTCAATAACATCACGGAAAAGCGTACCCTCGCCTCTACATCTCAAATTTCTTGATTCACATGGTGACACATGAGACCAATCCGTGGTTTGAGCTCCATTTTCAATAACATCACGGAAAAGCGTACCCTCGCCTCTACATCTCAAATTTCGAGATTCACATGGTGACACATGAGACCAATCCGTGGTTTGATCCCCATTGTCAATAACATCACGGAAAAGCGTACCCTCGCCTCTACATCTCAAATTTCGAGATTCACATGGTGACACATGAGACCGATCCGTGGTTTGAGCCCCATTTTCAATAACATCACGGAAAAGCGTACCCTCGCCTCTACATCTCAAATTTCTTGATTCACATGGTGACACATGAGACCGATCCGTGGTTTGAGCCCCATTTTCAATAACATCACGGAAAAGCGTACCCTCGCCTCTACATCTCAAATTTCTTGATTCACATGGTGACACATGAGACCAATCCGTGGTTTGAGCCCCATTTTCAATAACATCACGGAAAAGCGTACCCTCGCCTCTACATCTCAGGCACCCTTCTACACCTTGACCGGGGTAAGCTCACGATGGCGAACCACATGAACGTCGCGACGAAGGGTTTACTTGTGCCGCTCTTCGAAAAAAAAACAGTCGCCTACGATGACTACTGAAGACAATCGGGTCATTCTGGTGCTACCAACGGCCACCGAATACACTATTAGAGAGTCTCCGTGGGGTGACACACCACGAAATTCCGAGACCACAGCGGCTGCACCGTCGCTGCTCCGCGTAGTGTTTGCGTTTCGCGATGAGTCACACCACTTATTCTCGATTTCATTATAGCGGCTTTTCAAGACCACCAGCTGGTTGGAGAGGGGGCACTGTCATCCATTTGAGAGATTCAATACCAAAAATTTAAATCGTAACGAAGCTCCCGATTGGACGACATCTCCGTCCAGCTCGTGACATTGAAGTGCCACAGTTTAAATCGAAGTGTAATGGTCATTCAATAATTGCCCGGGAACGAGAACGGCGACGCAAACAGAAAAGCGAGATGCGTTCGCTTCACAATAAATGCAAACGCGAAGAGGAATAGCTCTATGAGCCTGCAGCGGCAAAACAGAGAACGTCACGAAACAGTTGCCGTAACCAGTGCGTTCCGAGGTCCATTGCATTTTATCCTCTTTGTTTCGCCATCTTTTTACCTGTGCTGACTTGCCCTTAATTGCGTTTCTGGAGTTTTTTTTGTGTTTTTGTGGCGTTATCCCAATTTTTTGTCATATCTTCGTAATACGTAGATACGATCGTAATTTCAGCAATTTTCAACAAATAGTTTGTGCACCCTCGAACGTTAAAGCACTATCGATCTTCTGCGCATGCACAGTTCTAGTTTTGCATCACTTTTGTGCATCTGCGCATGCGCAGAATATCGTAGTGCAATCCGCTATGGCGTGCACAAAATCTCTAATATCATACGCGCACGTTTTCTTGAGCACTGGAGTACCTACCCCCTCTCCTTTACTAACGTTAGTTGAATTAAAAATAAAAGTGATCGCAACGAACGTTGTTAACAAAATCTAATAATCGGAAATGTTAGTTCCGAACGCTAGAAAATATTTTGCACTGAAAGCAAAAATTTCATATATTAGTCCTGTCGTCAAAAATAACCAACCTCCCCACTCCTTACTCGTCTAGTGAAATGAGGGCTCAAGAACACGTTCGTGAATATTCCTACCTTTTGAATTATGTTTGTTTCATATCATTGCTTCTGCTTCATACTTTCTCCGCTCTCTGCTGTCTTAAGT